>LR749620.1:2343293-2580244 GCA_902729485.2 Mus minutoides | reverse complement strand
TTTTAAAGTTTTCTCAATGCCTCATTTGCATGAAGAGGAATTCCAGGAATCTCAGGTGCTTACTGGACAGGTTCTTAAGGGAAGAAAGGAAGCTGAACTCACTAAGGCTATTTGATATTCCACATGTAAAGGGTATATGGATTTTTGTCTTTCCATACAAGGTTAGAGAAGGAAAAAAAAACTCCTGGTAAAGGGAGTCCCCCATTGTGTACCTAGTCCTGAAGGCTATCTGGGCAATGGAAAACTTCAACCTTAATTATCAGGGTCCAATAGTTCTTCACCTCTCTAATGATATATCTTTCTATCACACACTGTCATATGCTAGGATATAATGATTTCAATGTGTGTGTGTGTGTGTGTGTGTGTGTGTGTGTGTGTGTGTGTGTATACCTTGGAGTTCTGGACCTGTGAATGTAGGACTAGAGAAAGGAAAGGATCCTACTTAGCCTTTTTCCATTGAGTCAGGGTCTTTCAGCTAATCTGGAGATTGCTGTTTTGACTAGGCTGACTGACCAAAAAGCCCCAGGATGCTCTTGTCTCTACCCACCTCTACTCCAGTGCTGGGGTAACTGGAGTACAAGTGCCCAAGATTTCTCATGACTGGTGGAGATTTGAACTCAGGTCCTTGGGCTTGTACAGCAAGCACTCTCACCAACAGAGCCTTCTCCCCAGCTCCAACATATAAATATTGGTGGAGGAGGTGTCACAATTCAATCCAGCAAATATATTCTTATAGCTTGTGTAAATAGCATGTAAAACTTTTCATCACAGGGAAAACAAAACTATAAAAAGATATTGAGCTGAAATTAATGTTATTTATGCAGAAGTACTTAGAAATGCATTCTGCTTTGCAATTTGCTTTGAAATAGTATAGAAAATCACAGAGATCTACAGACACAGAGGTATGTAATAGAAAAAATGTACTATCAGAATGGTAGACTTCATGTGGTAAGGATGGAGATGTAGTTTAGGTAGCAGAGTACATGCCTAACATGCATGAAACCCCTGGATTTAATCTCTATTACTGCACAGGCTGGGTATGGTGACTCATGCCTGTAATCCCAGCACTTGGGAGGCAGACAGAGACATCAGAAGTCTAAGGTCATGAGAGCTGAAATGATGACTCAGAGGTAAGAGCATTCAGTGCTCCAGCAGACCCTTGGCTTGGTTCCCAGCACTAGAAGAGAGTTAGCTCTCCCTCACTCCAGTTTCAGGGAAGCTGATGCCTTCTTCACAATCCCAAGGGCACCAGGCATGTATGTGGGAAACAAACGTACATGCAAGGAAAACACTCATAAAGTAAAAAGAAAGAAATGAAAATCCTTTAAAAAAGGAAGAAGGTCAAGGTCATGTTCATCTATCTGGTGAGTTTGTGCTCAGCCCGGGAGACACGAGTTCAACCTCAAAAACCAAAGTAGCTCAGCATCCACGTACACAAGCAAAACAAAGAAATCAGGGCTGCCGTGAAGTTCCTTCAGTTATGTTGTTCTAGAACTTTTTATAGTAAGAAAATTAGACTCACAATAGTGGGTCACCCACTGCATACCAGCTGTGTGTATGAGGCAGCAGGAGTTGATGGATAGACAGGCAGATGAATAACCCACCTTCCTGAAACCTGCATTGTGGAACCATAGGCTACACACTGTGGGGGCCAGCATCATATCCAACGGATACACTCATTTATGAGTTAATCAGGCTGACTTGGTGCCTGCTACACATTTCATAGTTAGATGCTCAATAAACATGGATCTGTTGGCTTTATGTCTTCCCCCCCCCCCCCAGATGATGAATTCCACAGCAGCTTTTAGTTGTGCAAAGATAAATCACTCCTGGCCCAAGTGGTAAGCCACAGAAATAACAGCAATTTATACACACCCTCCAGGAGTCCCTTGTGAGAACTCCTCCACTATTTATGAGGTGTGGTGACGAATGTTAAAAGCAAGGGTGGGGGTGGAAGCTTTATATTATTACCCACCTCACACCACCAAAGAGCCCCACTTGGAAATGTTTATTGGGAACCCAGTTTGTTAGGAAACCATCAAGACAAGACATTTATCACGGACAGGAAGCAGACGATCCCCACAAAGCTGCACTGACATTTTTAATACTGGCTGAACATTTCTCAATCGGAACAAACAGACTCTTTCTCAATCTTTCCAAATCACTTCCCAGCTTATGGTGCAAATCATTGCTACAACGCTAGTAGAATAATAGAAATAACTCCTCCGTTGGGGTTTACCCTGGGGAATATGGAAAACATGGTGTCTTAGTTATTTTCTGCTTCTGTGTTAAAATCACCTTAAGGACAGAAGGGTTCATTGTGGCCCCCAGTTCATGCTGGGCAAGTCAAGGCGCTTGAAGCAACCGTTACGCTGTGTCTGCCTTAGGAGAGGGAGAGCCACTTACTCTTGTGCTCACTGTCTCCTTTCTGTGCACTCAGGATCCAAGTCCAGGGAATGGTGGTGTCCTCCTTCAGGGTGGCTCTTCCCACCTCAATTAACCTAGTGGAGAGACTCCCTCACAGACGTGGCCAGAAGCTTGCCTGAACTAAAGAGTTTCCCACGGCCACACTGTTGTTTCCTGGGTTATTCCTCATCCTCCCACGTTGGTATTTTGTCACACCCAGACTGATATTTTGTTGTTGTTTTATTTTGCATCATATGAACTTTTGTGCATGCCCTAGCCCATAGCGTGTCACCGCCTTAAGTCGATGGGCTGAGGCACTTCTTTACATTGTGATTTCTATGGAAAATAAAGATGAAAATCTCACTGCCCCAATGAAACTCATCAGCCATCAAGAAACAGAACAGAACAGGAAAGTGAAAAAGGAGTGATTTGAACAGGAAGAGGGTAATGGGGGTGGGGCAGGGCAGGGAGGCTGAGGAGGAAGAGGGTAAGCAGGAGTGGGAGTGGGAAGGCTAAGGGTCATATCATCAAAGTACGGTATACAAATGCATTAGGTGCCATAATTAATCTCATCACACAGAACTAATACATGCAGATACAAATAAATACCTTGCCTATTCAGGATGTCCTAAGAATGGGACACAAGTGGCAGATATTTCTTTTTCTGTTTGTTGTTCACTTTTTTGCACCTGGTCTCTGTGGAGTCAGGTTGTCTTCAAACGTGTGATCTTTTTGCTTTATCATTCTCAGTGCTGGAAGGTTTAGTATGTGCCACTACACCAAGCTGGGTGATTGTTTGTTTGTTTTTTAAAGATTTACTGTACGTGTGTGTGTGTGTGTGTGTGTGTGTGTGAATGATGAGCATGAGAGAGAAGATGCCTGGAGAAGCTAAAAAAGATCATTGGATGCCCTGGAGCTGAAGTTACAGAAGGTTACGAGCTGCCTGATGTGAGCACTGGGAACCAAACTCAGATCCTCTACAAGAACAGCACACATTTTAACACATCCTCAGAATGCAGTCTCAGCTTTAGTACTTAGTCTAGCTTATAATGTTCAAAAGTGGCACAAGTGAGCATGGTGATAAAGAAGAAGCAGAAGAAGCAGCAACAGAAGAGGAGGAAGAAGAGGAAGAGGAAGGGGAAGGGAAGTGGAAGGGGATGGAAAGAGAGGGGAAGGGAAAGGAAGAAGAAGAGGAAGAAGAAGAAGAAGAAGAAGAAGAAGAAGAAGAAGAAGAAGAAGAAGAAGAAGAAGAAGAAGAAGAAGAAGAAGAAGAAAAAAGGGCCGGGCGTGGTGGTGCACACCTTTAATCCCAGCACTCGGGAGGCAAAGGCAGGCGGATTTCTGAGTTCGAGGCCAGCCTGGTCTACGAAGTGAGTTCCAGGACAGCCAGGGCTATACAGAGAAACCCTGTCCCGAGAAAACCAAAAAAAAAAAAAAAAAAAAAAAAAAAAAAAAAAAAAAAAAAGAAGAAGAGGAGGAGGAGGAAGAAGAAGAAGAAGGAGAAGGAGAAGAAGGTGGTGGTGGTGATGGTGGTAGTCTTCATCCATCATAGTGATAACAGATATATATATATATATATATATATGAATTGTTGCCCCCCCCAAAACAAGAAGGTAAATAAATATTTTGTCTCTAGAAGAATTAAATGTCATGAAATCAACAAGATACTTGGACACAGGCACTATTTATAGTTTAAGTTTTGGCTCAATAGATACAGCAGAAAACATTCTGATGACCAGGGTTCAAACGCTTTTCATGTAAACAATTGTCTGCCCAGCTTATCACTAGCATGTCTTCACCAGTTAGTGATATCTGCCATGCTGTCAGTTAAAGAAACCCAGACAGAGAACCAACCCTTCACACCTATGAATTCTCCCAGGATTCCTTGTTGCTGGAGGAGTTGTCTCATTAACTTTGGCAGAGAACCCTGCCTATTCTCTTTCACTGCATTCCTTCTGCACATAGCTAATTCTCGGTGTTCAGTGGAGGTTTGTTAAAGCAAGTTAAAAATGCCCTTAGGATTCTGATTACTTAGTATTTTCAACAGTGTCTTCTGCTTAGAGCTGTGCACCGAGAACAAGGGGAAACTTTCATCCCTCCGATGCAGTCTCTTCAAAGCGCATGAGGGAAAGCTAGCCTGCACCTGAATCACCTGGAGCCTTGCTCTGTAGATAGCCGAGAAGCCCTGGGAAAATTGTTCCAGCTTTAACTCAATGACTTGGTCTGGGATTCACCTTCAGAAGCTTATTTATTTCTCCAAACGCTGTCCTTGTTCTAGGTCAAGTCAGCAGGAAAATTGTTTGCTTAACTCTCACAGAGGATAGCATTATTCCCTTCCTCTGTTTCTTCCTGCCACCCCCTCCAGCCCCCGTCACTGTATTAGTTAGTATGGCAAGAAGAGGAAGTGTTTATGATGCTTATTCTGAGAATTGCAACATGGTTAACACTGTGACAAGACCCTATAGAAGAGCTCTTCCCTTTAAGGTAGAAATAGGCTCTGTTTCTTCCCAGTCTCACAAAGGTCCAGGCTTAGGCAATAGTATTCTGTTATACCGTTAAAGGGTCTGTCTACATCACTGTTCTCCAAATTCTAGCTCCTTTGCATTCCCTAGTGTTGTGGATCGAATGTGAGATGGCTTCCAGAGGCTCACATTTAAACTCTGGGCTGTAGCACGTGGTGTTGTTTGGGTTCCCATAGTAGGCCCTCAGCATAAGAAGTGGGGCCCTAGGGGCAGGCCCTTGAGGTTTTACAGAAGAGCTCTTCTTCCTGACTCAAGGTGTGTTGCAGTCAGCAGCCTCATGTCCACCACGATGCCTTCTTAAACCAAGAGCCAGAATAAACCTTCTTTTTATAAAGTTGTTTCTGTCAATTGCTGTGTCACAGCAATGAGACAAGGAAGTTATAGAGATGGCCTCATGGATCCAACCTGTCAGCTCTGACAGCATGTAAAACTGTAAAACCCTTCCCTACCTTTCAGCTCTGTCAGGCGGTAACACCCTCCCCCCAACTTTCCCTCCTTTGGTGGCTTCCTGAGGGATCTGTCATGACAGAAAGATTCACACACTGAACTAGTTTGTTCCCGTGTTCCCAGAAGTCACTGCCCTTCATTACCCACTGCCTGGTGACTTTAAGATCATGGCATCCTACATCTCCTTGGGTTTCTATAGTTGTTTCAAATGCCAAGATCTTTAGGTCCGTCTTAGCCAGAAGTTAACCCAGGCCAACAATGTGTGAGTCTTTCTGGTTCATAAATTCCAACACATAAAGCTTTAATTAGATGTATGCTGGCTTAAATTTTGTTTAAATAATGGATTTCATAGGCTCTTACACACACACACACACACACACACACACACACACACACACACAGTAGGAGCACTCTCTGTCCTGCCCTGAGCTGCTCACAACCCCTCTGTGAAGCCAGATTCTGTCTGTGATAAAAGCTTTTAGGAGCCCCGAGCCATCCCTTCTGCCTTCCTCATCCTCATCTCTAGAATGGAGGAGGGATACACAAGCAGGATCACACAACATTGAAAGTTGTGGGTTTGAACCCTCGTTCTGCTGGTAGCCATTCGACTTCATGTGACTCACTTAGTCTCTCTGGATCTGTAGAAAATGGAAAGAAAATGCCTTTCTGGAGAGTGGTTGCGATTCCAAAGGAGCGATATCATTCTCTTACGATACACCTAGAATATAGTAGATGTTCAATGAACAGTTCTTATGTCTATGGTAATTGGAAAGTGGAAGGGCCCTCCCACTACCAACACTGACTGTGTGTGTGTGTGTGTGTGTGTGTGTGTGTGTTACTCAGAGAGTGGGTAGGGAGGCTCCAGGCTTCCTGGCCTCATTAGTAGCTTCTTGCAAAGCTTGCCTCAGCAATAAAAAACAGCCCTGGAGGTGGGGAGGGACTTAGGTCTCTCCAGAGTCCAGGCACAGCCCAGCAGGTAATGCCCTCCAGCTAGGTAAGCATGCTGCTTTGCTTTGCCACAGACGCTTATAACCACATCAGCAAAGCTTGGACACTTTAATAAGCTCTGCCAGATCAGATGGCCTAGCGCCTGAGTCAGCTGTCCCAGATGTCAGTGGCCTGGCTGCATCTTCCCTCCAACTCTGAGGGTGTGAGCATCGGTTTCCATGTGCAAGGTCTCAAGTGTGTGCACTCCCACCCACAGCTGCTGAACTGGGTCCTTCTACAAGCTCTTTGGAGCCAGTTCTCTCATGGTCACTCTGGATAAATCAAATTATGTAATTTCCTCTCATTAACACCCTTTAATACCTTAATAAGCCATCCATTAGCCCTGGAATATAACCCCAATTCATAGTCTGTTTCAAAAGTGTTACTTGATCTGCCCTCTGCCTTAAGTTCTACCCGCTGAGAGTTCTGTCATTTGGAATACAAAACCCTTCTACCCCAGGGACTTTGTACTTGTCTGTCCCTAATTCCAGGCACAATCTTACTTCTGTATGTTTCCTTGGTCTTATCCTTCAGGTCTTATTAAGTGTGAATTAATTTCCTATTTTTATTGTATTTTCTTGTTTTTCCTCCCTCCCCCCCCCCATGTGTGTATGTCTGTCTAAGTTTTCACTTTCCACTATATAGGTCCTAGAAAGTCTGTTTATCCACTGAGCCCTTTTGCTGGCTGTGTGTTAAGAGAGCTTCCCTGGGCTTTGAATTTCCTGAAGCACCAGAGGCTGTGTTGTGAGAAACCATTCTTGCTTCCATCTCATAGGTGACATGTTGGAGATTGGTTCTAGTGATTTAATTCATTCGGGAATCTGCATGTCCAAATACTGAAGGTCTTTGTCCCCAACTAGTTTTTGATCAATCAGCAAAGATACCAGCAGCCAATGGTTGGGTAAAGTGAGGTGGGGCGGGACCCTTAGAGTTGCACGGGCTAGGACATAGGAGAGAGGAAGAAATGCAGAATTGCCATGCCTCAGGGGAGAAAGATGGATCAGATTTAGAGCTGCAGAGCTGAGATCATCTGAAATGTAGAAAACAGACCCTGGATGGGCTGCCTGGAAGTGTCTTGGGCAACAAAGACCAATGGGCCTCACAGAAGGTGACAGGCAGCAAAGCTAAAGTAGATCTAGAAGGTGTTGAATCAGGAGTACCAGAGAGAAAAGCATGCTAAGTCAAGGGAGGATGAGAACTGACAAGCCCTGGAGTAGCCAAAGAATTTTAAAAATAAGCTAGTGTGTGTGTGTGTGTGTGTGTGTGTGTGTGTGTGTGAGAGAGAGAGAGAGAGAGAGAGAGAGAGAGAGAGAGAGAGAGAGAGAGAGAGTCTTCATTCACAAGTCTAAAGAGTTCCTGGGTGGGTGGGTGGAAGTGCATGTCCCACCAGGAACACAAAGTGGTGTAGCCCAAACTCATTGCTACAGTGACAAATAGAGGTTGAAAACTGATGCAAATGAACACCTCATAGCTGGGAAGAGGAGGGTTTGAACAGGTGAGCTGAGAGCGGGTGACAGCGGGTGACAGCGGGTGACAGCGGATGACAGCGGGTGACATCCATCTCCATAAGAGGCTGCGGGTTTGCCGGGAATTTTAGGTTCAAACTGATAACAGCTAAGAAAATTCTCTAATTCTTTTCAGTAGTTAGAATTGGTGTTCTTTTTGAAAAAAGAAAAAGCAAGTCATTATAATTTTCTGAGTTAGTGTGTTAACTACTTTTCTTGCTGTGACCAAATATCCAAAGAAAAACTAAGAGAAGGCCACATTACAGTTTGAGAGTCAAGGTGGGGAAGGCGTTCAATGGGACTGTGAGGCGTCTGGTCACAAGGCCTTGTAAGATGGAAGCAGAGGAAGATGGCTTAGTTCCTCAGCCAGCTCTCTTTAAGCAAGTCTGGACTTCACCCCTCAGAATGTGCTGCCCAATTCAGGATGGGTTTTCCTACCTCAGTAAACTCCCTTAAAGACCTAACCAGAGCTGTGTGTCTCCTAATTGATTCTTGATGCTGCTGTCAATCAACAATCAACACCATCCAATGCAGTCAGAAAGGTCATGTGGGACGTTCTCATGAGAATGCATCTTCCTGGTTTGTCCTAGTCTGCTCCACCCCACCCCACCTTTCCAAAGGTCCATGCACTTTTAATTTCTCTCATTGTGGCCAACTCAGAAAGTATTCAGTGTGTAAGCAAACTTCTACAATGTAAGTCTTTTTCCTGTAGGCCAGCACCTCTATCATTTGTCTTATTATAGACAGAATTACAAACAGCTTATGCTGTAAAAAGACAAAATTGCCAGCAGGAGCCATGTCTTCTTTCTAAAGCAGTGTGTATAATAAAATGGGTAGCACTTCTCCACCTCAAGCTGATCCAGGCATTTCCTCACCCACATCGGGTCAATTCAGTGTAGTGGGAAAAACAGGATTGGGATCCAGGCACACATAACATTTCACTGTCTGCCAGGGTTTCACAGTGACACTCCTGTTCTCCCTAGACTGACCTATATCTGGACACTTCTTCCTGTCTCTCCTTTTATCCCAAGTCACAACTCATGATGTGCCTCAGGTTTTCTGAAGAAGCTCTCGGAACCTCTGGGTTCTTCGGTGGGAGGGCAGAGAGAGCGTTGGGTTGATTGGGAAGCAGTCAAGTTTAAAGCTCAGAGCATATTTACCGTACAGATAACCAACTTCAGCACACTTGTACCAGGTTAATACTGATGACCAGCTTCAGGGATCTGATGCTACCCAAGGAGACACATCTGTGCTCATAGCTGGGAAACGCTTACTGGATCAAGGCCATTGAGGTGGGAAGATCCACTTAAATGTGGCTGGGGTTCTTGGCTGTAAAAACAGGAGAAAGAGAGCTTAAGTGGTTTCGGGAGGTGGGGTATGGGGGACAATGACTTGGGCTGACCTTGGTCAGAGATGTGTCCCTTTAAGAAAGGCTGCTTCTGGCTTTTGGTGATGTGCCTCCTACAATCTGAAGAGAATCCAATTGTTAGAAAAATAGCTGTCAGGGTAAAAGAGCCAAAGTATGGTTGGGAAGTGGGGATACTATGGTAGAACCAATCAGGGAGGAAGGGGAACAGAGAAACAGGTGTGGGGTAAGGTAGGGTTGTGGGTTAGGAGAGGGGGACAGGAGCTTATAAATAGTCAGATCCCCAAGACTTCCACTTCCGAGGAGACCTCTCCCATCTAGATGGAAGCTGTTTATATGTTCTAAAAAAGTTTACAGCTTTTATTCCTTTTCTCTCTGTGTAGTTGGTGTTCTGAGTTCCCCATCAATCTGTAACTGCTTCTCTGTCAGCTGCCCCCAAATCTGTACTTATTACTTTTTTCCAGGATCATCAGGATTTCTGCCTTCCATCTCAGGGGTGGCCCAGGCTCTCAGGGTTCTTGTATCAGATTTGTTTCTGTCAGTCACAGAGAGGTTGCAGCAGCTCCCTGACTGCCCTGTCAGCTGCCAGTCTCTCTTCATTCTCTGGTCTGAGTGTTCTTTCTTTCTAGAATGTACAATTTTGGGTCTGTCCCCAAGAGAGAATCAGCAATACCCCTAGGGGGTCACCCTGCATCCAAGACCCTAGTAACCGAAGGTGCCTTCAAACTATGAGCCCAAAACAAAAAACAAAAAACAAAAACAAAAACCTACCACCACCAACACAACGACAAAGCCTTAAGTTGATTGTGTCAGACATTTAGCCGAGGGTGGGGTGCCCAGCTCCCCAGGTCATGTGGTTTTAATCTTTTTCCTTATGTCTAAACACTAGTCTTAGAAAAGGCATACAGAACAGAAAGTGTTCCAAAGCACACAGAAGCTATAGCTGCCAGCTAGGGGTGACTATGGCCAAATGTGCCTTTTATTAGTACCTTCAGCAAGCTCACATGTGAAAGCCAGGTGTCAACTAAAGTTTTGTCAATAGGTTGTTGTATTGATTACATGAATTCCAAGAGAGGCTTTTTAATCATAGCTGGAGATAATAAGTGTTTAACATTATTGCCTTTGTAGCTGCTACTGAGCTTTCTACAAAATGCCAACACATTTAGTTATGATTCTGACCTACTCGTTGTTTTCAATTTTTCCTAGACTTTTAAGATTCATCTATGATGTGTTTTATATAAAACAAGGTATGATGCAGCAAGAGGGGGTGCCTTAGTGGGCCCATGCTGAGTCATCCCTCCTCCTGAGGTATCAGCCATATGATGGGTCTAGTATAAAAGGAAATTTATTTGGGACCTGGGAAGGGGGTTTGAGGAAGGGAGTAGAGGAAGGAATTGTTGGGTAGAGCCTAGAGGAAATGCTAACATTCCTCCATTTTGGTTTAATTAAAAATGAGAAACTAGAAAGAGGTGGTGGTAGTGAGACAGGAATAGGGTCATTGAAGTCTTTAGCTACTTCCTGCTGACTTTGGGGTGATTTTTTTTTTCCGGAACCTAAGAAAATTCGGATGAGGATGTGGGTCAAGTCCTAGGAGAGCTGGCTGTTTCATTGCTATTCAAGGTCTGTGGGACCACTGCAGGTAGGAAGTGTCTGTGACAGTGGGCCTGAGAATTTGTGGGCTGCTTCTCTGGAATTGTCCTAGATGCAGATTTTTGAGTAAATGGCTAGACTTAGCAAGATGCTTGTCTTAGGCAATATAAGACATTTAATTCTCTAGATGTCCTCTGTTTGTCCACAGTTTAGGCTGAGCCCTGGCAGTGGGCAAGGCAATGGAGCAGTCTTTTTTAGTGGTTATCATAACCCAATCCAGGTAGAGTCCTTTGCTGCTGTTTCCATATCTTCTTGGAGACCTTGTGTGTGGGGGGTCATTGTTGGGTTTTATGAGTCTCTGTCATAGTAAGTTTAAATATTTAATGTTATATTTAGTTGATCTTTAACAAGATTGAGAGCTAGCATCTATTAAGCTTTTCTCAGTTAGACAATCTGTGTCTGTTCCTAGTTATTTGCTCTAGAGTGTATCCAACAAACATAAAGCAGGAAACTCCAGGATAATATTGTCGTTACTTGCATTGGTCCTAAGCATGGCTTTAAATATACTTTTGAACACACTGGAGTATATGATTATTTATAAGTTACTGACTATCAGTTTGTATGTTTAATTATAGTACCCTTTGAGACCAGCTACAAAGGCAATAATGTTACTTAAACACTTAAAGCCTATTAGGTATGAGCTTTAAAATCTATGATTTTGAGGTAAAAAAAAAATCTTTTAGTATTAAAGCCAAAATTTTAAATCTATAAACACAGTCCATAAAGAGATTGGGAACCTTTGATCTTTATACAGTGTATCATAATAGAAATCTATAGTTTATAAAAATCAAGGTTACATTGTAACTTAATGAAAGTAGCAAAAACAAGGCTAAACATATCTCTAAGGCTAAACAAATCTTTAGCTTCTTAATGTTGTAAACCTTTAAAGTAATATTAAAATTACTATTTACCAAAGCAGGATAGAAGCCATATCAAAGCCTTATCTCAATAGAAGTATCTTTGGAGACCTTTCCTTTAGGTCAGCAAGATGACACGTTGAAGTGGGAACTCCCTACAACAAAGATGGCTGGCAGTCATGTGACTGCCTTCAACCAAGATGGCACTGAAGCTATAGTTAGTCATGTGATAACCTTCAAGCAAGATGGTGCCCAAACTATAGCTCTGTCTCCCCCTGACCCTTAGCAAAGATGATGGTAAGCCACATGTTTGTTATATCCCAGAATGGAATGGAATGGAATGGAATGGAATGGAATGGAATGGAGTGGAATGGAATGGAATGAAATGGAATGGAATTTATTTACAGAAGTGTGTAGTGGCTATGTATTAGCAAATAAACAAATAATTAGATACACAAAGAGACAAGTAGACATGTTTTGCCTGGCAGGCAGAGTGTCATGTGCATGTGAGGAGATCATTCTCACCTCCCCCATTGCAGCAACCTCTGCTGTGGCTGTGGAAAGGTGTATAGTCCATCCAGCAGATGCCAGCACAATCACGTCCACATGTTATAGCAGGTCTGAAACAAGTGTGCATGGGGTATAGCTTCATTGCTCGGGTCCAAGTGCATGTAGAGATCCAGTCCTATCCAGTTGTTTTCCTGCCACCACTGGCTTAGAGCTGATGTGGACCACAATGGAAAGAAATCGGAGATACATTTTTTTTTTTTTTTTTGGTCAGTACAAGTTTAAGAGTAGACAGAGAGGGCTAAGTCTGAAAAGAAAAATCTGGAGAGTGTTTTTAGAGTTTAGTGGAAGTTTTCTCCAGTTGAGATTTTATGGCTAGGAGGAGCTGGGTGAGGGAACAGGAAAATCAAAGAAGGTTTGGAGCAAAGGTAGGAAAAAGCTTGGATGTGCGAAACTTCTTTTCATTTTCTAGATCACTGGCAATAGATGTAATGATCCCTTAAAACAATGCCATCAAAACTAGCCATTTAGAGTTGTGATCTAGTGAGTTTGGGGGCCAAATTTGATTACAATAGTGTCTGAGTTCGGAAGCCTTTAGGTCAGGTGCTAGTTTTAGAGGTTTCTGATTCTCCAAGAAGCATCCTAGTGGGGAGTCTGGAGGACGAAGACACAATACCCATGGGTGAGGAAAATGGTTATTACTTTTTGTACTTTCTATCAATTGTGGCATCCCGAGGATAGAAAAATAATAACAGAACACTTGTGGTACAGGCTGGCTTACCAGGATGTCATGTAACCAGGGAACAATTGTGGCAGATGCCCGAGAAACACAGAACATCCAGTGCTGGGGTTTTTTGAGAGGAAAGGGAGGACCTGTGTAAAGAGAGAAATCTCACCCAAGGGTAGAGGTTTTCTAAGGCCAGGGTTGAGAAGGGCCACCCATAGCCACAAAGACCACGGTTCCATCCTCAAGACACCAGAGAGACTTTGGGAGCTCAACATTCAATCCCAGGGGCCAGGATGGGAGTGGGGCTGGAGCAGGGAACTTACCAATGTTAGGATGGAGGGATCCAGTGGTCTAATGGCTGGAAAATGAGCCTGTGTAGCATGTGGACTTGCCTGGATGGGGTCCCTACCTGTGGGCTTATCTGATGCCACTGTGGGACTGTGAACCTGCAAATTTGTAAATACAAGTCACAGAACCATTGGCAAGTTTCATAAAACACAGTATGATGTGACAGGAGGGCGTGCCTTTGTGGGCCCATGCTGAGGCATCCCCCTCTGAGGTAGCAATCATATGATTGGTCTATTATAAAAGGAAATTTATTTGGGACTTGGGAAGGGCTTCTGGGGAAGGGAGTAGATGCTGAGAAATAAAGGGAACAGAGAGGAATAGAAAAGGGGAGGAGAGAGAAAGAAGGGAAGAAGCTGGCCAGGAAACCATGGGGAGAGAGAAGGGGCAGTGGGGACGAACAGCCCTTTATAATAGGACTCATATAGTCTCATATAAAAAGCAGGTAAGATGGTTGGCCACAGATGGTTCGAAGGACAGGGAACACTGTACATACATCTACAACAGATGAATCTCAAGGACATTCAAGGTTAGGAAAGAGTCAATATTGTGTGACTCACCTTTATAAGAAATTCTAGAATAGATAGAACTTGCCTATGGGAATAGATTATCAATGACTGCTTTGGGTGGAGCCCAGAGTTCCACAGTGCTGGAACAGCCCATGTCTTCATGAGGGTGGTTACTATATAGAGATTAAAAAACAAAATTCCCTTCAACCCAGAAAAATAGAAGAGAAGACATAGTTGTATCTCTGAATAAGCATTAAGCTAGATCACAGCGAGGAGCAAAGATGAGGAGATACCCAGATCCTTTACAGCCCATCAGGTACATCACATGCATTCATTCATTCTTAAGACAAACAGTTGTCAGTTATTGAGGGGGGTGGTGCTGCATTTGTCTCAAGTGGTTCATCCCAGGTTCTGGGTTCCCTTGGTAATTGGGATGGCAATCTGTATTTGCTAATTGGCTCCAACAAAGGAGAAACAAACGTCTCACATGTTCATGACAGGAGGCAGTTTTGTTACTTAGAGCTAGGTGTCAGCTGTGACTTGGATTCGGATTCTCACCCTCCCTCAGGTAGTGGGAGGCAAAGTTCTGGCTTCCTCCTTGGTGACTATGTTTCAAACAAATGGTTCTAGGTCTCAGGGGCATCCTTGGGTCCTCACAGGGCCAATAGCATCTTTGGGTTCTCATGTGGGCAAAGGCTTAATTAGGGGTTTTGTTTGTTTGTTTGTTTTGTATATATACATACATATCAAAGAGATAGGAAGGACTCTGTGACTGCATGTTTCATGTCTGGGAATTTAACCAACCATGTGAAAAGCATTTGGAAAAAAAATACCTGAATATATACATAATTTTTGGTCACAATTCTCTAAATAATAAAAATGTAGATAGCATTCTGACAGCATGACCAATTAGAAAAATAGCACTAGCAAATTCTTCCCTAGGGCCTATGATCTCCCTAGTGAAGGCCTTTCACCAGAATAACATTACCAAGCATGAAATTCCCTACTGTGGAGCGAACTTCACATCCAATCAGAAATCGGTTCGTTTCCCATGATGATCATGCCACGGGTGCACTAGTGGACCCAACAGTGTCTAGCAAGTTGATACTGTAGCACGCAGGATCTAGTGCTGGGTAAGACTGTGGATGTCTTCACTTTCTCAGCCTGTATTGCACATTCTGGCACTATAGAATCTAACAAGCAGGGAGGAAGTTCTGTGATCAGTTTGAGATTGGTTTAATCTATGTCCTGCAACCAAATGTGTGGTGATCTCAACAACAGTGTCTTACCGTGTTGTTATGGTGGGTAGCCAAAGGCAACAAGTGGATAGTCTTAAGGCCCACTGCTTACTGAGAATCTGTTGGCAGTTGATAGTTCCTGGGGAGGGAAAACCATTCTTTCCTTTGGAGGATGTAGCCAGTAGCTGGATTCCCATGCTCTAGTGGATGGCTCCATCCCTTGGGCATGTTGGCAGTGGTAAGTGGCCTTAATGGGTTATAAGGATGAAGGAAAGGAAAAAGGATGTGTTGGAAGGGATAGGTAAGGAGTTGAAAGGGAAAGATAGAAGGTGGACATCGTATTTCATTGTATGAAATTCTCAAGAATAAAGATATAGTGATGTAGATCACTTATTACATAGCAGTTACAATGTATTAGGTGTTGCAAATGATCCTGTAATGATTCAAAATGTAAGGGAGGATAAGAATAGGATGATGAAATATTACATAATTTCATAGACAGAGATTTCTTTGCAGAGTTGGTTATTTGGGGCAGGTGAGGAGATCTTGGAACCAATTCCCCAGTTGATACCAAGGACCACCTGTAGAGGTTTTCTAAAGAAGATGGTCTATGGAAACAGATGGAGAAGAAGCCTCTTCCCTAATCCTTGCACAGGGAGAATGAAGCTTCTTATTTTTCATTTGTATTCGCTTTCATAGAAGTGTTTGTATCTGTCCAAGTTTTCCCATGTGTCTCTTCACATATGAAACGTATGCCTAAAATAGTGAACTGAAGCCTGTCACCATCATCTGGAATACTTCTTGCTCTTTCAGACACACTTCAGAGAGGTTCTCTGCTTTTCTTGAAACAGTCGCAGATTTCTCTGAGTTATTTTTGCTGTCATAACAGCATAAGAAAAATTATAGCTGGGTTATACCCAGGTTAATACAACTCATATTAGAGAAATCCTCTTAAATTTTGGTGATAAGGGAGCCTCATTCTTCCCAGAAACAGAAAAAATGCAATTCAAAGGGAATTTAGTAAAGAATATTAAAGTAATTTAATACCTGCCATCCTGCTAGGAGTATTTTAAGCTGAGATTTTCTTCCTCTTCCCTCCTACCATCTCCTATCCAAAATAGTAATTGAGCGTCTATCCTGTCCTCGATTTTTCTAAGCACCGAGAACCTGAAGAGAAACACAGACACGGTCCCTGCCCTCATGGAGGTTCCCATCTGTCAAGGCAGCAGGCAGGAGGTGATTACACTGGTACCTGCTTATTTACTGAGGACTTCTTATGAAGCAGTCTCCCACAGACTCGAGTGTAAAAAGGCTCATCCACATCTACCAATGCTATTTTTGGGAAGCCGTGGAAACTTGGGGACTGAGGTTCCGACGGAGGAAGAAGGTCAGTTGGGGCCACTGGGGAGACTTAGTCACTACTTAAAACACCCAGGCATCGCCAGCCAATTTTGAGTTGTGGGACAAGTTCTCCTGGTTTTTAGATGATTATGTTCATGATGATGCAGCCACTCAGGTCACTGTGACATGCTCATGTTACTTTTCTAATGCAAATATTGCTGCTCTTGAGGACACACTTATAACGTGTTATGGTGAACTCAGCAAGAGGGTGATCACTGGACTCAGAGGCATCGTCTCATGGGACAGAGATGTGGATTTATGAAGACTGCAGAAACATAACCTCTGTAGTGACCTGACATGTCTCATACCTCTTTTCATTTGTCACACAAATTAATCTGGATTTGTCATTTAAACATAGCAGCTTTGCTCTCTCATAGGGTCAGCAGGGGTGACATTAAGGACCTGCTTTTTCTCTAGCCTTGGAGAGGGGCTTGACTGAGCTTCTGTCTACCTTCAATTTGCTCATCTTTATTATTTCACGATTGGAATTGGTAAAAAAATGTTTACTGTTTCAGAAGTCTTTAAACTTTGGAAGAGTGGTGTGTGTGTGTGTGTGTGTGTGTGTGTGTGTGTGTGTGAAGACCAGAGATTGATATTGGGTATCTTCTTCAGTTGCTTTTGTGTTAGTTTCATTTCTATTGCTGTGATAAAACATTTTGACAAAAAACAGCTTCAGGAAGGAAGGGTTTATTTGGCTTATGATTCCAGGTTACAGTTCATCATGACAGAAGTGTGGAGTCAGGAACTAAGTAGCTTGTCTCATCCACAGTTAAGAACCATGAGAAAACAAAGCATGGATGCCTCCTGCCCAGGATCTAAACTCAAGAAATGGTACCACTAACTTCTGAACTTTGTCTTTACCTATCAGTCAATGAAAACTACCCCATCTGCCCACAGCCATATCCACAGGCTGACCGGACCTAGATACTCCATCACTGATTTTAGACTTGGTGACACTGACAATTAAAGCTAACCCTCACAGCAGGGAACTCTGGGAAGGAAGTTTTTCTTAGTCATCACTCATGGCCAGGCAGGGCTTCTCCATGATTGCATTTTCTTTCAGATACTCATACTCCTGGTAAGTAGACTTTTTCTCTGTTCTGTAAGAAACCCTAATATCCTAGATATAGTAGAATTTTTGGTCTGTAGTCAGCACCCAGCTAGGAGAAGAGACTCTTGTTTCTGTCTCCTCAGGTAAATTCATGCAGTAGTAGGTAGGTTTGGCTTGTTCTCCTCACATCTTCTTTCCTATCCTCTCCATCTCTGATGGTTCTCCTGGTTTATTAATGTCTCCTGTCTTCTTTCCAGTACCTTCCTTCTTCTAACCCTAAATGGTTAGATTACACCCAGCATGCTTTGGAGTAAGTGGAAAATCTCTTCTCACTCAGGTGCTGAAAGGAGGTGGAGGAGGAGTTCCCAGGCAAGTCTGGAAGAATCTCTGAAGAAACATTTTCTCCTGGTCCCCTTCGATGATGGTTTGTCAGAATTCCTGGTGAGTCTTTGTCCTCTGCCCACCCTCTGCAACCTTACTCAATTACATCTTCGCTCTTATTTTGGAGATGGAGTACCCCTGTGTACCTCAGGTGGACCTTGAACTTGTGATTTTCCTGTCTCAGCTTCCTGAGTACTGGGCTTTCAGGTGTGCACCGCCCCTTTCTGGATCAGCCATGCTTAATAAAGGCTGGGTTCCAGTAGTGGGAAGAGAGCTGTTTACTTAATAAAGGCTGGGTTCCAGTGGTGGGAAGAGAGCTGTTTACTTCAAATGGAGTAAGGGAGAAAGAAATCCATGTTATGCCACTTTAGAAAATATGAAAAAATTCATAGTAGAAAAAAAACCCTTAAATATAACACAAAAATCATCCACAACCTGTTACATGAACAAGCCCATGTAGAAAAAGATATGGCAAGCAAGTGAGTTTTCTGGAGATTGTCCACCAGTTTGTATGGCTACCATGGGTGTGCTCTGTGAGGCAATGGCCCCAGAGACTTTGTTACAGAATTGCTTCTCACTGCTGATGTGCCTCTCCTGCCTCTATAGCATAGCCTAATGATCCTGGGCATCAGTCTAAATTATTGGGCAAATTTCCCACAGACTAATATGAAAATGTGCTTTAATATAATAATGCCACTTAGATGTATTAATAACTTTATAGAATTCTTTATTTGATTCAAATAATTTTAGGAAGAAAGTTAAAAGAAACAGTGTTAGTTGTTTTCCTAGAAAGATATAATAAAGTTAGAGTCAAGAACAGAGTGTATCCCCTCCCCATAAGATAGTAAGTAAAAGGTGTATAATGAGCTTTCATAAATTAAGCTAAGAAGAGAAATAGGCTTGGGACAGATTTGTAATCAAGAAAAAAAACATTCCTTTTAAGTCAGGTCCAAGGATGAGGACACAGGTGTGCATTATGATAAAGCAAGGCCATGTGAAACTGTTGCTTTGAACTTATAAGGAGCTTAGAGAATGAAACACTGCTTTGAACTTATCAACATCCTTCTGTTGTAACATTTTATCTATGAGGTATTTTTTATGAAGAGCTTTTGTCTAAGAAGGTATAAAAGGGCTGAGAGAAAAAAGTAAAGTGTAGCTGTTTGGGCTCTGTTCTAGCCAACAAATGTGTATATATGTATATATGTCGGTCTGTAATATCAAGAGTTGGATGGCCTGTTAAGGGTTTGATACGGTTGTCAAGTTGATGCTCCCATTTTGTTATCTATAGACAGTATTTTACTTGTGCATATATTGTGATAATAGTTTATCTGAAATGGGGGTGGAAATGAAAAGTACAGGGGTGGCAGGAAGTGGCAAGAGAAGAATGAAGCCAAGACAAGATTCTAAACATGGTTCCAAGTTTAATATTCAACACTGTGTTTATATAGGGCAAGCCCACAGACCCATCCTTTGTTTCAGCTGGATTATGTTGTAAAGCAAGATCAGCAGGCAGTCTATTCTTCTGAATTCCTGTAGGAAGTTGCATGTGCAATCAGGGCAGATGACTCCACCTAGGTGGTTAAACCCATTGTGGCAAGCACTCAAGGTCTGCTCAGCCTGCTCAAGGCTGGGGAAGGGCAGAATAATTTGGTGCAATTCCTAAGAGAGTGGAAACAAGATGAGGGGAGGTTGGTACTGGGAATGGGATGAGGAATTCTTAGTCTTAATGAAGTGATTTTAAAGTAACCTGACTGACTAGTTTGAGCTAAGATAACCTCCAGTGGAAGAAACTAATAAAAAGAAACTAATAGAGGTGTGTATGTGTTCATGTGTGTGTGTGTATGTGTTACATGTATATGCTGTTCTACATGTAAATTTGTACATATGTACACCAGGGGCTAGAGACCTATGTTGAATGTCTTTTCTAAGTTGTTCTTCATACTAATTAATTTTTTTCCTTTATTTTTATTTTATATTTTTGGGTGTTTAGCCTGAAGATGTTCATCACATGTGTACAGTGCCTGCAGAAGTCAGAAGAGGGCAACTGATTCCCTGGGACTGGAGTTACAGACATAGTTGTGAGCTGCCATGTGGATGCTCTGAATCAGAGTCCTCTGAAAGATGCCAGTCCTCTTACCTGCTGAGTCTTCTCTCCAGCCTCCACATTATTTGTAAGGCAGGTGTCTCAGTGGAATAGGATCTCTCCTTGGATAGACTAATTGTCCAGCAAGCTCCCTGTCCCAGCCTCCCAGCACTGGGAACACAAGTGTACAACTGTGGTGGCTTTTCAATATGGATCCTGGAGATCAAAGTCTGTTGTTGACTGAGACATTGCCACAGCCTGTGGCTTCTTGTAAAGTCCATTTTATTCTGGGCTAAATGCTTATCTAGAATTGGCTTATTAGTTTCTGTCACTGCAGGTTATCTTAGCTCAAACTGGTATGTCAGGTTACTTTAAAATCACTTTATTTCTCTGCTCAGATATGTATTAAATTTTATTTTTACTGACAAATAGTATTTTGTGTATATTAATGGGTTACAATGCAATCATTCAACACATGTACTGGGTATATCGTGGGATGAGGCATCTGGATAAATTAGCACACACCAGCTCAGAGGTACACTTCTGTGTGGTGTGAGCAGTAGGATCCATATGTCTACTAGTTCTGAAGTATAAGATACTTGTTATTACCTACAAGTTGCCCTGCTGTGTGACAGATCACAAGAACTTATTTCTCCTGTCTCACTCATGACCAATATCCTCATCTTGCCTACCACCACCATTATACTGAAAAAAAGGGGACACTTTTATTGATTTTTTTCCCGATATCACACTCATATAGTGCATTCTGATTATTGTCCCTCATACTCTCTTTTCTGCTCTTCTCCCCCATATTACCACCCCAAAGTCCCTTTTCCACATTTTGGCCTTTTCAAATTTTTTGTTTTGTGACCCAGTTAGTTAGCCAGGGTCTTCTGTTTGGCCACCAGTTTGGACATGTCTACTGGAGCCTGGTGGCTCTTCTGTGGGATAGACAATGACTGCCTACTTCAGAATCCATAAGTAGTTAACAGTTCAGCAGGGAGGAATTGAGACCAGAGAGTGGGCTTTCTCTGATTCATGATTGACCACTGATATGTTCAATCCCATGGAGACCCATTGCAGGCAGCTGTATCTGCTGTGGGACTGTGGCTGTGTGGGCCATGCCCCATCCAGAGGGCAGTCATTTCACAGCCCTCCTCTCTATCTTCAGGCTCTTGCATTCTTTTTGTCCCTTCTTCTGCAATGCTCCCTGAGCCTCAGTGGACTCGTATGGACATCAGTTTCCGGAGTTCTCATTTGCAGAGTCTGTAAAACTTATTTTAAGTAGTATAATGTCTTTTGGATTTATCTACATTTTCTCAAATAACAGATTCTCATTCTTTTTAAATGCTGAATCACATTCGAATGTGTACTTATCATATTAAAACATGCCTATCAGTTGATAAGTACTGAGGGTTGTTACAGAATCGTCACATTGGTGAATAGTGTGGGAGTGAGCATGGGAACAGATACCTTTGACACAAAGAGCCCACTGCCTTTTGGGCATATGCCCTGAAGTCTGAGTTCCTTCCTCCAAGGCCCCTCTCTCCTCCCTGTCCACTTCTGGTGCTTCTGCCATTTTTTCCTTCCTCTCTGGCTCCCACAGTGGGCCGGGCACTGTGCCCAGCTCTTTATGTTAGTATTTGTGTAGTTCCTGCAAGAGTACTAGTGCTCATCAGCACCCCAATTCTATGTTGGCAAGCCAAAGCTTCTGAGGTCAAGTAACTTGTAGATTGCTATGTTCTTGGCAGAGGTCATACAGAGCCAGACTTCACTTTTTATCTCAAGCCTCTGATAGTCCATCAAGCCTGCTAAACAGCAGCTTGCACTGGGGTCACTACTTGAGGCTATTCTCCTTCCTTGATCTGGAGTCAGAGTGACATTGCAAGGGGCGGGGGTCGTGTCTGGTGGAAGGGATCTGCTCTTAGTACATTTTTGTCTGTGTAAGGGATACACGAGAGAAACTTTTCAATGAAAACTGACTTCTTGCTTGTGTTTTCAGAGGCTTCAGTTGTTCTGATGGGACGACAGAGTGGAGCAGCTCCCATCATGGCAGTCAGGGAGCAGAAGCAGAAGATCTGAACTAGTGACCCTCAGGGGCCCTCCATCCTCATTCCGCTGAGATTAACTGTCCCTGGGAAGACCCTCATACACACTACAGGTCTGCTTTAGTTACCACCCAAATCCTTCTTAATGTCACCAAGTTAGCAATCAGGATTAGCCAACTAATGTCTCTATTCTCCATACCAAAACTTCATTAATATTCATGAGGTATGCCTTCTGGGATACCTTGAGTCCATGAACCATGCCCTTCTAAGCCTCTTAGTGTTTAAATATCTAAAGCTTCCTGCTCAGTAAAGTGCACTGCAGCATCTGAGAGGTTTTAAACTCCTTTGCAAACAGCAGCAGAAGACTAAAGAAAGGTAAAGATCTGCAGTTAGTGAGATCTTGGAATGTGACTCAGACAGCCACACCTCAGGCCTTCCTTCTTGGCATTGGTGAGCACATCTCAAACCCTTCTATTTAGGACTGGAGAAGTTAGTGGTGGATGAAATGATTTTACAAATGCTTTGTTTCCCCTCCTAGATTTTCTCTTTTCCTTTTGTTGTAAGAAATGAATGGAGGTAATGGGACTGAGTAGATTCCCCTAGTGCGTGATAAAATGTAGTTGAAGTGAGGTGAACATAGGTTTAGATTCAGGATCTTTGTAGTGTGATGCTAGAAAAGACTCAGTTTCTCTACATCTAAAATAGGGCAGTGGTACACTTGGGACATAGCTTCATTGGTGGAGTGCCTGACTAACTCACATGAAGCCCTCTGTTTAACCCCCAGCACTGCATAGGCCTGAACGCTGCCTGCAATCCTAACACCTGGGAAATGGAAACAGGAGGGTCAGAAGTTCAAGGTCACCCTGAGATACAGGAATGAGACTGCCTCAATCATAAAACAAGAATGTATATCTTAAATGACTGCCTACAGACAGACTTTGACACAATGCATTCAATTTGCATAACACTAATTATTGACATCCTTGTCATTTCTTCATGAGATGTAGCTCTTTGTTTCTTTATCATTCTTCTTACTGAGCATCCATGAAGCCCAGAGTTTTCTCACTGGATGATAGACATTCCTGGGAGAGATAGCCTCTGTCTTTCTAGAGGTGCTAAAACTGAATTTCCCTTTCTTTTCTCCAAGTCTCTGGTTAGCAGCACATTCTTAGGTAACATAAGGTGATTTAAAGCATTTAGATTAACATAGTGTTGTGAGATGATGATGCTCTATCATAGAAGAAAAATCAAGATATAATGAAAACAACGAGGTTACCATTTAAATAGGGTGATGTGGGCATACTGCTCAGAGCAGGTGGGCAAGTACTGACATAAGGGAACTGAAGAAATTGCCACATAGAAACATTTGCTGCAAGCGTGTTCTGGGTTGAGGAAAGACAAGCACATAGGTAAGTTTGGTAGGGGTGCTGGGTTCCAGAAGTACTCAGGCCAGAACATTGGGGTAGGTTAGCAATGCATGCTGATATCAGAGGGCATTTAGGGTGTATGGTAACGACTTAAGCCACAGCGAGGAGAAGGAACTCGTGCAGGGCCCTGGGAAGGGCAGGGTCTGAAAGGACTCTTCTTTTTTCTTTTTAAGCAGCATGTTAGCTACCGAATAGAGGGTAGATAGAGAGTTGTCGAGAATGATGAGACCCTTCCAAAGGCCTCTTACAGATAAAAATCAAAGTTGATTCAGATAAAATCAAAGTTGAAAAGTGGTGTATACTACAGTGTGGTAGTGCTGCTGGTGGTAAAATGTGATTAAGTACATGTGTTTATTGGAGAGAGAGAGACAGAGAGAGATAGAGAAGGCAGAGACAGAGAGAGAGAGGCAGAGATTGGAGGAACGGAGAGCTGCTACTGCTACTAGTGATGGCATTTGCAGGTGTGTGTGTGTGTGTGTGTGTGTGTGTGTGTACATGTGTGCTCATGATATAGTCACAGAAATGTTTCTAGACTCAGATTCATGTCACAGGTGAAGGTAGAAAAGGCACAACCAGGGCTAGGGTCAGTGTGGGCTAGGGTCAGTGTGGGCTAGGGTCAGTGTGGGCTAGGGTCAGTGTGGGCTAGGGTCAGTGTGGGCTAGGGTCAGTGTGGGCTAGGGTCATTTTGTACTCATGAGCCCAGACAAATGGGGAGACTTGTCATCCTCTCCAACAGGCAATGTGAACCCAGCCCTAGAGAAGTGGCTGCTCCCTGTTTCTTCTCAACTTGAGGACAATTAGAGCTAAACACCTTGGAGGAAGTTATCCAGTCTCCGAGTTTGCTAATTCCATTTCTAAAATAGCTCTAACGTCTTCACTTGCTCATGGCAGGGATAATTAAAACTAATGAAGTGAATTTAGGGGTGCACATCAGAGACCGAGCCTGGAGAATCTGCCGGTGATTACAGACATGCTGCAGATTTTTTGAAGGTAATTGTCAAGCGACCCATCTTCATTTGTATTCATGGAGACAGGGGGCCCATTTTCAGGGTAAACATTTCAGAGGTGCCATCACATGGCACATTGCAGAACTGAGAATTCTACATTATGCTTTAAGAGTACTAGGACTCTGCCCGCTGGTTACAAATAACTAACATTCATATTATGTGAATATTGAGTTAAAGAGATTAGAATGCAGAGAGAGGAAGGGTGAAAGTCAGAGAAGCTCCTCATTTGTATGTTGTTAAGATATAAATATTTACTGAGCACTTGCATATGAGACACCAGGCTTCATTCAAGGTTTGGAAGATAGATAAACAAAACAGGCTAGGTCTCTCTTCTTAGGGCTCTCTAGTCTAGCTGAGAGAAACTCAAACATGACAAAATATAACTTGGTGGTTATATAAACAGTGCAAGTATAAAAATAGGAGACAGGTCAGAGGGAACCTGTTGCCAAATCCTCTCAAAGCTTGAATGCTTTAAATGACAAGAAGAAGACATCAGGGTTTCTAGTGCTGTGAAGAGACACTGTGACCATAGCAACTCCTATAAAGAGAAACATTTAATTGGGGCTGACTTACAGTTCAGAGGGTCAGTCCATTATTGTCATGGTGGGGAGCATGGCAGCATGCAAGCAGACATCATACTGGAGAAGTAGCCAGAAGTCCTACATGTAGATTTACAGGCAGGAGGAAGATAGAGTAACACTGGGCCTGGCTTGAGCTTCTGACACCTCGAAGCCCACCCCTAGTGAAACACTTCCTCCAACAAGATCACACCTCCTAATTCTGACACTCACTATGGGCGAATGGAGGGCCATTTTCATTTAAACCACCGCAAAGAGATATCTGAAAACCAAGAGGAGTCAGAGGATAAAGAATTGATGGGGCTGAAGGTTCATATGGCTGGGCAGAGTCAATGTGCCTGAGTACACAGGTCAAAGTTAGAGGTGGAATAAAAGGGTTACAGATTGTGTTATAAATATGAAAGGAGGACGAGTGGGGAGTGGAAAGATGACTCAGAGGGTAAAAGCACTTGGTGCTCTTTCACAGGACCTAAGTTTGGTTCGTAGCACCGTGTCAATCAGCTCACAATCCTCTGTAATTCCAGCTCCATGGGATCCTATACTTCATTTGGTCTCTGTGGACACCCATGCACATGTGGCATACATTCATGCATACACAAACTCATACACTTAAAAAATAAAAATACTAAAAAAAAAAAGGCCATTAGAAGCCTCCTGCTTAGGGCACACACCATCTGAGTTGTTCTTAGATGCTTTTTGGTATTGAGGTATCTCATTGGGGAATGAGACTAAACCTGGAGGAGGCTCCAGCACTGATCAGTGGCTGGACTACCATGTTGAATGAGAAGAGGGAAAACACAAAGAGAATCTGTCACTGGCTTCAAGGTGAAGCTTGATGAGGAGAAAAAGGAACGTGGAGATCCTGACTGGGCACAGGAGGTAGTAGACAAGGCGTTGTTAAGTGAGTTCTTCAAGCTTTGGACTTGAGTGGCCAAGAGTTGGCTGTGCTAAGCAGTGGGTTAGAGAGCCACTGTGAAGGAAAAGACTGGGTGTGATTAGGATTCCTGTGATGACTGAGGCTGCCTTAGCATGAGTTGCTGATGTGAAGAGGAAAGGTGATAAAGAGAAGACACAGCCCTGTGTGGATGAAGAGATTGAAAGATGCTGGGAGGAAATTGGATCTC
Source organism: Mus minutoides (assembly GCA_902729485.2). Taxonomy (NCBI): domain Eukaryota; kingdom Metazoa; phylum Chordata; class Mammalia; order Rodentia; family Muridae; genus Mus; species Mus minutoides. Next base: position 2,554,078 of record LR749620.1, on the reverse strand, counting down.
TGCTTGTCTTCACACAGTAGGACGCAGGGCAGACACTCAAGTGGTGTCCTCAAAAGCTACTGAACTCTAATCCAAAGCCTGGCTGGCTGCTTCATCCTACAGAGCTGCCTTCGTTATCTTAGGCTTGCTACTTACTTGGTGCAGAATCTTAAGCAGCAGAACCCACCCCAGCTTTAGTTTTTTCCCCATATTGAAAAGGATGTTAGATGAAATCTTGCCACATGGTGCCATTGAGATAACAGCTAACCTTATGGAGCACCCACCCACTATATGTGATTACATCTCTAGTGTAGCTCCACAAAGGAATGGCTATTATGGCTCCATTCTATGGACAAACAAACAGAGGAGCAGAAAACCGTTGTATTGCAGTTTACTCTGAGCTGAAATAGTCCATCCTAGAAGGAGCCTGAGAAACTCGGGAAGTAAACAAACTTCACATGCCCAGAAAGTTGAAACTTCCATGATTCACAAGGTCTGGGCCCATGGTTAAGGACACAGGAACAGCTTCTAATGGAGGAGTTTGACTTGCTGAGCAGTCTGCAAGATGTGCAGAGAGTTGCAGGGTGTCAGCTTTTGAGAACTGTTGCCCTTGGTGGGGTGAGCTTTTGTGGCTGTGGCTGCCTTTGAGTCATGTGCACTCCCGTGAGAAGCCACAATAGGCCTACTCTGGTCACCAAGTCCCTGTCACTGTTGGGAGCCACAGTCGGCCTAGTTGGGTCACCAGGTCAGACGTCCCTGTCACTCTTGCTTTGTTCTGTCATCATTTCCTATTAGCCCTGAGGACACATTTGTTTAATGTGTTCCCAGAAATAGTGAACAGAAGTTACTTGATTCATCCATAGCTCCACCTCTAGGGGCCAGGCAGGAAGAAATAACTTGTCCAGAGTCACTTTCCTTGTGAGCCACACAGGTCACACTTTGACTCCAGAAACGGAAACCTGGCTGCTTCTCACCACAGGTCTTTTCCTGTTCTCCAGACCCATGTACAATACCAGATTATGATGTCACTCCATGTCCACCCTACTTTGTCAAGGCAAGAACGGTGACTTAGCCTGAGTTGTGCTGTGTGCTGCTCATGCCCACCAGCAGATGTGCAGGGGATGCTGCCCAAGGGAGAACAATAGCAAGGCAGCTGGATGGGACTCCTTTGTTTGTGTGCAGTCGTCCTGAGGAGCACTTGCTTTCTGCTTGGTAGAAGACATTCTTTCCCCAAATTCGACAAGCCCTACGAGTGCACAGAGGGGAGACAGACATGGGGAGTTCATGTTTCAGCATCTTCTAACTCTGTGCTTCCCTCTCAGCAAAGAAAATGTCTCATGAAAATGGGAATTAAAGCAATAAGTTGTATTTGGCACCAGCCAAGTGCCCACACAGGAGCTAAACATAGAAAAAGGGAGGAGAAGACCACGAGACAGAAGAGGAAACTTTCCCTAATTCATTCTCTTGCCAGCATGCGAGACAGCGAGCATGTCATGGGCAGGGCAATTAAATTGAAATATGGCCCAGCTAAGCAGAAGAGCTGTTCCAGCACGAAGGCCAGAGAAAACAATGACAACCCTTTGAGGGAGGTTGTGGAACAGCGTCCTCAAGACAAGGTCTAATTATCTTAGCAGTGTCCATTTCAGAGGCAAGAACCAGCCTAAAAAATAAGTACCAGGCCTCCAGGCTCTCGCAAGATGAGTATTTAATAATGAGAGGGACAGACAGGAGTAATCCATGTGTGCCCCGAGACGAAGCATCATTTCACAAAATGAAGGGATGTTTCTGACTGTACCTCTAATTGTGGGAAGAAAACGCCCATGAGGACTGAGATCATGGAAGGAGGTCTCAGGGCAGGTGGATGGTGACACTGCGGCTGTCTCCTTTTCCCACATCGCCTGAGATCTCTCCAGTACTTCAATAAGGGAAATGATCTTAGGCAGAAAGGACCGGACGGAGTGGTGAATAACTTTTAGTTTTGGAGATGAGGGACTGTAGAGCCAGCAGTGAGGTGGCGTGAAGTTTAGGAGCTATAGCCACTTCTTACAATGAGAAGAGTAGCCATCCTGAGGGCTGTTTGAGAAAGCTCAGCCATGTTTTGAAAGTGTATTCCATTGCTACGAACTCTAAACTCCCAAGGCAGTGTCACCCCCCCCCCCTCCCGCAAGCTCTCGCAGGAGTCGGCTGTGGGAGGGCATGGAGGAAGAGGGATGATCTTACATAACGCCTTGGTGGCCCGAGTCATTTGGGTATTAGTTATTGTTTCCTGTTGCTGTGATAAAATACCACTGCAAAAGCAATTTAAGGGAGAAAGGGCTTATCGTGACTCATAGCTTGTGACTGTGGCCCACTGGGGCAAGAGGTCAGGGTGGCTGGAGTTTGTGACTCCGCATCCACAGCCAGGAAACAGAAGGAGGCAAGTGCTGGTCATCTTCATCTGGATTTCCTCTTTATACTCAGCCCAGGAGCCTGCCCATGACATGGTGCCACCTACAGTTAAGGTGAATCTTTGTATCATCAACTTAATCTAGATAATCCCTATAGCCATGACCAGAGGTGATTCCAGATTCTGTCAAGTTGGCAATCGATTCACCATCACAAAGGTGGAACTGTAAATGTCTCCTTTTGTCTTTCTCCCTATATCCCTTTTGCTCCATTTTTGAGACTTGTTTTCAGGTAGTCCAGGGTGGCCTTCAGTTAGCTATGCAGTATAGGATATAGCCTAGGACTTCTGGTCTTCCTGCTTCCATGTTCCATGTAATTGGAATTGTGGGCATGTGCCACCACATCTGTTTTTTTGTGGTGTTAGGGATCAAACCCAGCCTTGCACAAATTAGACAAACATTCTACCAACCAAGCTCTCTCCCTTGCCCCATCCCTTGATACTCTAGAACAGGAGTGTATCCTAGGATATTATTCCAACTTGGCTCAAATTTCATTCAGTACAAAAATTTTTAATGCTAATTTTCAGTTTTAAAAAAAATATTAAAAAGTGAGGTGTCATTCCTTTCTTGTTAGCACATATTCCTTGTGTGAGATCAGAAATTTCATTGTGACATTTTCCAACCTGCATGCAGTGGTTCATGGTCAACTCTCCTTGCTTATTACCTTTGCTTTTCCATTCCTTAACCGTCCCTTTCCTGGTTTTCCTTTTTAGATTTTGCTTCTGAGAGGAAATATGCAGTCTTTCTAAGTCCAGATGATTGCATAATGATCTTCACTTTTATCCAGCAACTGACATAATTAGTTCTTTGTCATTGAAGAATAAATAATCCAATTGTGGGTGTGTGGATATGCATGCATGCATGTGTGCATACACACACGTGTGTGTATGCATGTATAATGTTTTCTTTGTCCATTCTGTAGATGAACTTCTAGTTCAATTCCATTTCTGGGCCATTGAACTATCACAGTACAGCAATAAATGTGTATGCAGATAAGCATGCTGGCTTTGATTCCTTTGTATATAGGGTGAGGAGTTATAGAGTTGAATGGCGGATCTATTTCATCTTCTGAGGACCCATCATATTGGTTTCCATAGTGGCCGAACTAGTTTACATACCACTGGTGGGTGGGTGTGCCCCTCTCTCCCTGAGTCCATATTAGTGTTTATTTATTTTTTCCAGACAGGGATCTTTTCAGGGTTCCAACTGAGGTAGATGTTCTAATTATTCTTGATTACTTCTAAGGCAGGAATCCTTAACCAGAATTGATTGAGGTTCCCAAACTTGGGGGACATGTGCAGATACCTGGGGACATTTTATGTTGTCATGACTCAAGGAGGATTGTTACCAGAATCATGAGGAAGTATGTGTGGGTGGTCCTGCATAGCAAAGACTCATCCAGCCCTGAGATTTGATAATGCCAAAGTTTAGAGATGGAGAGCTCATTATGTGCCTCAATATAGCACCACAGACAATCTGTTTTCAGTTTGTCCTAGGTAGTGTATATAAAAAGGGCCGGCACAGAAGAGGTGGGAAGATGGCTTTGGTACAAACTTAGGTGGAGAAAGTGAAGGCTATTTCATTATGCATATTGGTAATGAGAGTGGGGACTTACTATGGAGGGCCATTGTGAGATCAGACCATGATTACCTTAAGTTACTTCCCATAGCAATATCTGAACATCATTGAATCTTTGGGACCAGAAGCCAGTACCACCAGCAGCAGTGCAGTGAATGTTAGGATGAAATAAGAAGAATATGTGGAAAGAAAGGTGCAGCATCCTTGAGAATGAGTTCTGAGAGTCATAAGTCACAGATACATTGCCTCAAAGCAGAGCAAGGGTGGGCAATGCAAATGAGTGTATGGTTATTTGATTTGATAGGTGTGGAGTGTGTCTGGTATTCACACTCAGATGTCATCTTTAGGTAATTATAAAAATCTTACCATTATCAGGATGAGATCTCTCTTTAACTGTTGGCTGAGAGGGACTCTCCAGCAAGTCAGAAGAAAGAGACAATGCTGCCTTAGTGTGATAGTGACATGAGCTCAGATAGAAACCAGGATGAATGAGAAAATGATGTGCCCTGAAAAGACTGTGTTACAAATTAGCTTTGGTTGTAGATCAGTGGCCCATTTGCTCCATTGAATGTGTAACTCATTACAATGTTTTGAACATTATATGTGTGTGTGAACTAAAAGATAAAAAAATAGAAGTTAAAAAGGCAATGATAAATATTTTTATGCACCCCAATAAACTGTTCTGCTCAACTTTGACTGCCATTATCCATTTTGAATCAGAGGTGAGCAGCCACACTGCTGATATATGTTATACTTAGCAAGACCCTGCTTAAAGAAGTCCCAGGCAGAGGGGGGAACAAGACAAACTATATGAGGGTCAGAGAGAGAGAGAGAGAAAGAGGAGAGAGAGAGAGAAAGAGAGAGGTTGGAGGAGAGTAGGCCTTCAAGGGATTCCCTGAGCACACCCTGCTTACACTTTGAGAAACTTTTAGAAAGGCTTTTCCCCTCCCACTGCTCCTGTGGTGCAGTCAGCATTGATGTCATATTGTTTTCTGTATCTAGCAACTGCGACCACCTTTGCATACCAGATGAACCAGGAGACTCTGTGGTTTGGACCTGAGCTTGCACACAGCTCTCTCTGACCCTTTTTGGTTTGTTCCTGTCAAAGGCATCTAGAGCTGTCTGCCACACTTGCCATCAAACAGGACACTCCAAAAGCAGTAGGGTGAACTCCTGTTCTCCATGTGAACTTGCGTTTTCATATGAATATGCATATCGTTTTAGTGTTTCCAGGAGCTATAAAGGTAGAATTCCAGAAAATGACTTTCTAAAGATCTTGTGGTCCAATCCAGGCCTCTTGAATGAAGAGTAGAGAGGATGTTCTGGTTAGTTTCATGTCAGTTTGACACAAGCTAAAGTCTTCTGAGAGGAGAAGATTCAGTTGGGAAAATGCCTCCACAAGGCCGGCTGTAGTTAAACCTGTAGGGCATTTTCTTAATTGGATTTGATCAAGGTCCTGTTTTCCATGCTAGTGAGAAGAGGTATAACTACTGTCTACATCTGGCTTTTTGTTGGCTACCTGACCAGGTTGGAAACTTTTAAGTCAAACAATGTACAAGAGGTGAACTTAATTCAGAGCCAGTAGGAAGGCATGCTTTTATTTTCTTTTAAGTATTTAGGTCACTTGATTAAAGAACATGAATGTATGGGAGACCCTGTTATGGTCTTCAGTATGTGATTCCACACTCAGATTGAGTCCCTAACTCCACGACCTTAGGACGTGGTGTTTGGAGATAAGATTTTTTTTTTTTTCAGAAATGCGTAAGTTCTGATTAAGGCCATCAGGGCGGGCCATAATCCAGTGTGGCTCATCTCCTCATGAAAAGAGATTTTGACTCCTCTTTTTATGCAGTTCATGGGTGTGTACACATGGAGGAGATTGCCATGGAAGTGAGGACGTGGCCAGCCATCTGTAAGCCTGCCAACCTCTCAATCTTGGATGTCCAGGCTCACAAACCCCGAGAAAACCAATCCTTGTCGATTAAGCCACCCAGTCTCTGGTATTTTGTTATGATGACCCAAAAAAACCTAGGGCAGGTTCCTTCACTTCTTATAGTAGTAATGACAACAGCTAATATCTATTTCCAGATAAATTCTCAATTAGCTCTGATAAGACTCTATGATGCAGACACAATTCTTGGCTTCATTCTGCACATGAATGGGCTGAGGCTAATCGAATTAGGGTAGAGCTGAGTTCATTAGTGTTCCGAAGCCATGCTCTTAATTATAATGGGATTCTAGAGTTCTGACTGGCTCTGGGTGCCCTGCAGAGCTCAGAATAGACATTTGGTGCCACAAGTCTCTTCCTGTCCTATAAGAAGTAGAAGAGAGAAGAAAAGGAAGTCAGAGTATATGGAGCTAGTTACATGGATAAACTACTTCTTGTCGTATATAGACGTACAGGTCCTAGTTGACCGTTTCTTCCCTACTTGCCCACCGCTGAGGCAGCCTGTGTTGTCTTCTTCCTGGAATAGCAGTAGCTTTCTTAGGCGGTGATTTCCCCACAGTTTAGAAGGTTACGATCAGAGGCGTTATGGATCAGAATGGACAGAAAGCTGTAGCTGCCTATAAAGTTGAGAAACTGACTAGCAGAAACAACGGCATCTTAGGGATGCTCCTTAGGGAGGAGCAGGCTGGAGGGAGACCTGCATCTTCCCTGTGTTCCCAACTTTCTGCCTCCCGCTGCTGTATACCCTCCCATGCACCTTCCCTGTGTTCCCAACCTGTCTGTCTGTCTAGCCCTATAACTCAACCATAACATTGCCATATGCCTCCTATCTTCCAGGAAACAGAGGAAATCCAGATTGCATGCTACTCCATAGTGACTTTCTGTTGTACAGGGGGAGAGGAGGGCGGTAGGAGGTAATCAGATTCAGTGCTGAGGTGTGGGTCCTCTGTCTCATCCCTGCCAACTTCCTCCTCTTGAACCTTTAGTCATTTCCACCAACATTTTTTAGCTTCTACTCTGTACCAGGTAGGAGGCTGTGGGCTGGCCTGGCAGTGATCCCAGAGATGTGGCTGCTCTCATGCTCTTGGGCCTTTTGGTCTGGGGACATCTTCAGTTTCCAGATCCTTCAAATCCCAAGCTATTTTCTTTCCTCAATTGAGAGAAAGGGAATAGGCAGCAGACTGGTTTATTGGATGTTTTCCTTCATTTCCGACTCTGACAGCCATCCTTCACATCTGATAGGGAGTCCTCACAGTGGTGATGAATTTATTCATTTTGGCTGTTTGTGAAGCTCTCTAATTAATTCTTTATAGATTTCCATCAGCCACTAAATTTGTGTTTTGAGTTAAAATTGGGCATTGAGAAGAAGTGCCTTGGGATACTCGGCTCCCTTGGCGCCCCTCCTCCACGCCGGCAGCTGCTGACCTGTTCACTAAGCAACTGAGCAGCGCCGTTTGCCTCACAGTGACGCACCAGCAGGTGGTTACCATGGAATGGGACAGCAGCACAAGCACTGTCCCTGTCGTCATGGAGCCCCGGGGCCATCTCCTAAGCAACCTGGCAGGAGATCCCCAAACAGATCTATGCTCTCTGCTCCACTGAGGTTAGTTTTAAATTTATTTTTTTGTGGGTTGCTTGACATCAACAGCTTTGTGTAGCTAAACAAATTTAGGGAAGGAGCTACAGTGTAGCTCTGTCCAGGGAGACAAGAAAAAAAAAAGCAGAGGGAGGATGAAGGGGAGGGCAGGGGATGATGGCACAACATATAAGAAATGAGTCTGAGAAACATACAGAGAGATGGAAAGAACTGTGTGGAAAGGGGGAGAGTAGATACACACACATACGCACATGGAAAAAAAAACAGAGTCAAAGAAACACAGAGAAGACTGCTGTGAAGAAAACAGTGTCTCACAGAAGACTAAAATATCTGGGGAGACAGCAGCAGTGGCTGTGTTACTTGGAGTGTCAGCCATTTCTCCCCTTACTTCCTGTTCTTGTTGTCAATGCGGGAATATTAAAAGAGGTTGTGTTACTTGGAGTGGGAGTCACAGTTCTTGGAGACACACATCTGTGCCTTCCCCTTCATGTGCCTCTAAAATCTGTGTCTTTCCATCGCACATGCTTTCCCCCCTGGGGTGGGGAGGGCAGCTTCACATTTTAGTGTGAGATAGGCAAAGGAAGGGGAGGTGGAAAAGACGGTTAAGGCCTTCGGGATCCTTTTCCCTCCACATAGGACTCTGGAGTTGTACGTGTTTGGGGGGCTTTTCTGGTAACTTATAACTGGACAACTCAGCCGGGCGGTGGTTGCGCACACCTTTAATCCCAGTACTTGGGAGGCAGAGGCAGGCAGATTTCTGAGTTCGAGGCCAGCCTGGTCTACAGAGTGAGTTCCAGGACAGCCAGAGCTATACAGAGAAACCCTGTCTTGAAAAACCTAAATAAACAAACAAACAAACAAACAAACAACTCAATGGAGAGTGATGTGTGCCTGGGAGCCCAGAAAGGCTTTTACACATGACCCCTCACTTGGCCTGAAAATTGGTCTATGTAATTGGGAGCACCACCCTTGTTAGTTAGTGGACAAGAGAAATGGGGTGTAGAGAGAGGAATTACCCTGAGTTTACTTGGCTGGTAGGAGATGAGAAGGAGGTAGAATTGATCAGTTTACATCAAGAGCCCTTCTTCTCAGGCTCCCACTGAAGTTTACAGATGGGATCACACTCAGTGTGTGCAGATCCTGCCACAGAAGCTGCATCTGCAGTACTGGGGCTACAGAGACACTGGCAGCATGGCTGTCCGTCATGGGAGGAGGTCACATGCTCACAGTTTCAGTAAAGGATTGAATTAAAGTAGACGAGACAAATGACGAGGCTAGTCTTCACCTGGTTCAAGAAGGCAATGCTGGCTCTGCGTCAGCTTTACCCAGCGGTTTCTACTTCAGTCTGGCTGTACCAAGCCTTTGATGTTGGCCGCAATAGCATGGTATGGGTCCCTACATTCAATTTCACATTGATTGGAGCCAGAATCAATTAAAAGACTCTTTCATAGATTACATTAATAGGGGTTTGGCAACAACAAGAATATTGGTGACATCATGGATGGCAGCACCCTAGGAAGAAAGGTAACATTAAAAGATTGGACTCTGGAGTCAGGCACTCTTGACCTTGACCTTGACAATTCTGCCACTCGTTAGCTGCATAATCACAGGCAAATGACAAATCTTCCCTCATGTGTCATTTTATCTCAGATCTTTTCTTAGACAGCCATGCAAAACACAATAGCATATCGGACACAGTCTTCACTGCTGAGCACACACAGGCGATGATGAAAGTCACAGAAAGACCATCCTCAAGGTGAGGAATGCTACATGGGGGTGGAGCTGTCAGGAAGGGCTTTCTGCAGGAGGTGACATCTGAACTGTGGTAACTGTCCTCAGGGCTGAGGATAGTACTAACTTACACCTCTTCAACACTCCTCCCCTCCCCAACACACACAAGCATGCACATGCGTGCGAGAGTACACATGCGCGTGTGCACACACAGACACACACACATACACACACACACACACACACACACACATGTATACACACACACATGCACACACACACAAATACCCTGCTACACATTTACATTTTTATCGGCATATATTCATTGTCTTGGATTTCATAAGGGCATTCTTTTTTTAGTGAAGGTTTTTTTTTATATCGAATACAGTTTATTTAGGGCATGAGGAGGGGAGTTGAGAGGGAGAGAGAGAGAAGGAGGAAGAGGAAGAGAAGGAGGAGGAGGAGAGGCTAATCATGGAGAGAGAGATGGGGAGGGAAATGGGGAGAGAAGGCTCAGAGAGGAAGAGAAGAAGAGAGCAAGAGAAGAGAGGGAAGAGAGTGAGCCACAAGGAGGCTTTAAAGATTAGGGCAGCCTCCGGAGCATGCGTCATTGAGTTCAGCAACAGCCCTCCTTCTATCCATCTCTGTACAACACCCTGGAGCTGTCCAACAAAGGCTCTGCAGAGCAGGGGGATAAGGTGGCTGAGACCCTCCTACTCTCCATCTCTCTAGTGTCTGTGAGTCCATTTTAATTGTTAGAACTCTATAAAGGTATGTCAGAGAGCCATTTTAGTCTCACTCTGGTGACATAAGGGCATTCTTATAAGCATACCTTGTACTTATTCCCTCCTATGGCATTTATGCATATATGATATTATGCACCTACATAAAGTCAAGCATCTACAGAGATGAAAATGTGTGATCTTTGTTTTTCTGCCACCTTTCGAATGGTAATTATGGCCCAGCATGATGCTAAAGACTTCTCAGGCTTTCCCTTTCTCAGAAGCACCTTGCATTGTTTATCTTCTTTTCTACAAGTATAGCCTGAAGCCATCTCCAAGGTCAAGGCAACACCTTCAACATCACAGAGACAGCAAAGAGCTGAGTCCTCTCATATCTTCCTGACTGCATTCAGAAAAGACACACACATGTGTTACTTTTCCATCTAGGTTTCTCTAGATGTGAAGTTGACTTGGAGCTTACTGTCTACTTTGTTATCAGTTAAAAGGCAGTCTGTCTCCATCGCTGATACATCTGCTGTTGGCATTCCAGTTTTGTTAACTTGTTTGTGTCACGTGGGGTTGCAGAGGTCTCTCAGCATCTCTGACCTGTAGTTCATGGCGTATGCACTTGTACAAGTGAACCTATGGATCCCAAAGCTAGCCTTTGGTACGTGGGTAACTTCCATTACTCTGAGAGTTCAGGTGTCCATGCCTATTGAAGCATCATTTAATTGACCACACACAGCTCCTGCTACACTGAGGAAAATTTTCCTGAGCCTAGCAACAAAAAGACTTCACAGAAGGAGTCGCTCTGCATTATTAAGACGCTTTCTGATGCTGCTTTTCAATAACAAAGGACAACTTGAGTCAGCCCTAGCGAGAAACAATTTGTTGGAAGGATGCTAGGACGTGTAGGAGACCCTAGGGAATGAGCCAGTTCTAAGCAAATGAAATCAAATTTAAAAATGGGCTGCTCCAGGGACCCAAATGGAAGGACTTTATGATTTATTCATTTTGAGTTCTGCAATGGAATCCCTACAGCTGGGCTTGGCAGGCTTTTCCTCTAGAAGAGAGCATTTTTTCCTGTACCCCACTCACTTGCTACAGTCTGCCTTACACCTGTTCAAAAGACCACAAACTAGCCAGGTCTAATTCAAAGTTTGTATTTTTAAACGTGACTCAGAGTTTGGCAAATGTACAGTCTGTTGTGAGAGTGTATTGGTACATCATTTCTCCAAATAAATAAATAGGAGATCCAACCTTAATTTGTAGGACCTACAAAATGCTTTGATATAAATACTTTAATGATGGTACTTGAGTTTTAGAATGTCAGTGGTATTAACATCTGATTTACAAAATAACTCTAATAGCTGGTTCTCCCCCTTCTCCTTTTCCTTCCTTCATTTTGTTCACTCCTCCCATGATGCACTGTGTAGAGATGATACACAGGGACTCTGTGCACACTGGTCAATTGTTTTACTGCTTCCCATGATGCCCTGGGTAGGGATGATACCTAGTTCCCATGATGCCCTGGGTAGGGATGATACCTAGTTCCCATGATGCCCTGTGTAGGGGTGATACCTAGGGACTCTGTGCACATTGGGCAATTGTTTTATTGCTCAACTGCATGGCTCCTGCAGTTCACTTAACGATTTCCTTATTTTATAAGCTTAAAAATTTCATGGGATACCTAAAACTTAGCTTTATTTTCTATAAAATAAAACAATAATTAAACAAACAAAAAGATGTATAGTGAGAACTGAGTGAATCCATAGTGTCTAGTCCATGAGAAGCAGGTTGGACCTGTTAGCTGTTTTCCACATTGCTCTGCCCTGCCCATCTGTAGATCACTGTTTTCTGGGTGCTTGACATCCTGGACAATGGACTGACCTTGGCAGCCTTCCTGATTTTTAACTTTTGGACTTGGACTGAATTTTATCATGGTCTTTCCCAGTTGTACAGCATGATAATAGAAGATCATGGGTTTCTTAGCCTCCGTATGTGGGTCTGCTATCATAATAAATATTGTATTAGGTATCTTTTCATCTTGTTGTTTCTTCCCTCTGGATCACCCCATCTATACGGAGGAAGAGAACATATTTTTCAGTATTAGTTTGGTGATGGCCAAGGGATTCATGAGCTTGGCTTTCCCACATGAACTTTTTAGATAGCAACTCTTTGATTTCCCCACATTTTATTCATCATTTTCTCTAAGGCCACTCATAGTTTTAGGTGAGCCTGCAGGGGAGTCCATTTGGGCATTGTAATATGATGTGCTTATCTACAATGTTCATGCCCAAGAACTTCACAATTGAGTTGCAAAAAATTCCCCAAAATCTCACAATAACTTACTTAAATTTATTTATGAGTTTGTGCTAGGATGTATCAACAGCCACTTCTGACTACATGTGGCCACGTGTTAGACATACCTACTAGAAATTATGATTTTATACACTCCTTGAATCCAGCTATGCTGCCCCCACATTTTCTGTACTCCAGCATATAGATAGCTATGGCGTATCTTCAGCTAAAGTTCTCTGAAAGAATTTTTCAGGAATTAATGGTTATAAACCACATAAGGTGGGTCTAAGTTGATAAGCTACTATGGATTGTGGGTGAAGACTTCTTTCAGCCCCAAGTGTTTAATACTAGCTCCTTTCTTCTTGCTGACAAGTCCTCACAATGGGTCCCTTGAATGTGAAAGCACTTGGATGAATTGGTTCATAGAACCACCAAGGTTCCATCCTGGGTTTCTGGAGACAGCTGTAGATGCTAAGGGATGATTTCAAGTTAGACTCCCTTAGACTTCAGAGCTAGTCCCCAAACAAGCACAGCATGGATTATTCTCAGCAATTACATCTTTCCTCCATCACCCATGGAGTACAACACCTCATCTAGTGCATGCTGTTTTTCTGGGGCCAGGAAGACATCCAGCATTTGAAGATGATATATATATATATATATATATATATATATATATATATATTAGTTAATGTTCTGTTGCTGTAATAAAATACCATGACAAAGAGCAACTTATGGAAGAGAGTGTTTATTTTAGCTTATGATTCTAGAGGGATGGAGTTAATAATGGCGAGAAAGGCATTAAAACAGGAGAAGGAAGCAGAGAGAACAGGGAATGGGTGAAGCTAAAACCCTTGAATCCCACCCCCACCCCCAGTTATGCACTTCCTCCAGCAAAGTTCCCCCTCCATAACCTCAAACAGCATACCACCATGCCACCAAGAACCAAGTGTTCAAATACCTGCACCTGTAGGGGACATTTCTCATTCAAACCACCATTGTCCATGAGTTACTTTTCCTGCTATGGCCAAATGCTTGACAGGTTGTGCCTTAAGGCAGCAAGGGTTTATTGTGGCTCACAGTTCAAGAGGGTACAGTCGCTTACGGTGGGAATGCTGGGAGAAGGGCAGCTCCATGGTGGCAGGAGGTGCAGAGCCTTGTTCACACCTCTGCTTGAGAGGCAGATTGAACAGAAGTCTCGTCCCCAGTGACCCACTTCTTCCAGCCAATTCCCATCTCTCAAAAGCTCTACATCCTCCCAGCTCCATCAGCTGGGGGATCAACTGTTCACACAGGTGAGACTATGGGGGACAAGCTCAAACCACAACAGATATTACAACACAATAGAGCACAAAGCAATACAGCACAACGGAACAGTGCAACCAAACTTTTCACAGACCTAAAAGCAACCAAAGTCTTATTAGATTTGAAAAATACTCCAGGCAGAAAGGATACTTAATGCAACTGGTATTACAACCACCATAAGGCAACAGAAAAAGCCTGAATAAAGATTTAAAGGATTCTAATGTGTAACTAGAAAATTAGGTGGTTTTCTAATCCCCAGTGGAGAATATTTGTCAAATGTTTCCAGCTGGGCTAGGAAGCTTCACTTTTATTTTATTTCTTTTTGTCTAATTACAGGAGTCCCATGAGATTAACATTGCCATCTCCACCTTACAGACAAGGAAAATGAGGCACAGGAGATTTAAATAATTTCTCAGCGATATTTAGCTAGCGCATGGCTAAGCACAACTTGGACCCACCGTTGTCTGTCTGACTCCAAAATCTGATTTCTTTCCCATCATCCTAGCTGCTTCTCTGTAATTTATACATTAGTCAGTTCTAGGGGCTTTAGCTTTTTCCAATGAAGACCTAGTAGCAGAATCTATAGGTAAGAGAATTATGGATCTTCTGTATACAGAGCTGCAGTGTTTCGAAGTGAATGAATGTCTAGGGAGAATTTAGAAACAATGATTTGCAGCCAATTTGCAAAGCTAAGAATGTCTGTTGGCCTTACAGGAGCTGTCTGTCTTGTTGTCAAATCCAAGTTTTTGTGTTTTTTTTTGTTTTTTTTTTTTAGAAGTATTCATCTTAGAAAAGCCTTTCATTTCCAGAATGCAAGCTGAAAGAAAAATAAATAAGTTACTGAGAATGTATTTTTACCCAACATTTAGACATGGCTAAGCAGCTGTACATGCTCATTTGGGTGTCTGACAGAATGATGGGGTACACTTGGGTGCCAGAGAGGCTGCCTCACTAGGACAAGGTGAAATCACTCATCTTTATTTTTTCTGGCTGGTAACCCGGGCTGCAGAGGAAAGAGGAAGGGGACCACTGCTCACCCAGGAGCATCACAGTCATGAGGTGTGGAACGTCCGTGCTCATTTTGAAAGGGCTGCATGTCCTACAAAGTCCAGTGAGGTAGATCTGATGCTGCCTTTGCTGGACTGCAGATACACGGCTAGTTGATGCATATCCTGCAGTGGGTTTCTGGAGGGGAAAATTTGAAAACCATGCACTAGACAGATACAGCATTCTGCTGCTAGTATTTATTCTTGACTCGTTCATTAGATACCATGAGCCTGAAGAGAGAGGGAATTCCCACGCCATCTTCTCCTAAAAAATACAACATGTGGTTCTTAGTGAGGTGAGACAGTAATATCAGTGGCAAGTAATTTTAATTTTCTAGTCTCCGTATCTAAGGTTTACTGTGTTCAATTATGTAAGCAGAGCAGAGGGACCCAAAATGAACGTGGATTTGTATGTAGATATCAAACCCTAAGGGTGGAGGGACGGATTGTCAACTTGAGATGCTGGAAGATTGGTGAGGTCCACACTGGGAGGATGTCTGTGAGGGAATTCCAGGGAGGGTTAGCTGAGGAGGGCAGACCCACCCTGAATGGGAGCCACTTAGCCTAAGCTGGAGTCGAGGCAGAATAAAAGGGAAAAAGACACAAACATTTCAGTGCCAGCCATTTTCTCTACTTCTTGACTGCCATGATGTGAACAGCTCAGCTCCATCATGCCTCCCCAGTGATGGCTGACACCCTAGAAACTACAATCACAGTAGTTCCTCCCTTTAAGTAGTTCACAGGAATTTAGGCTGCTTCCATGAGCAAGTGATTAATAGAGATGGGAAGTCGTTCTGTCCATTCCTTTTCTGGTCTCACTCCCATGTCTGGAACTTTGAGATTTACTGGGGTTTGCTTATAAAATAGCATTATGTGGTTCTAATATAATGGTGGCATGCAGCCACCATCATCACATGACACAAAGAAACCTATTCATACCAGCCTTAAGGAAACAACTTTGGCCCTGGAGAGATGGCTCAGTGGACAAGACTGCTCCCTACACAAGCATGAAGTCCTGAGTTTGAATTTCTAACACTTAGATAAAAAAGCTGGACATGGTCAAATAAAAGCTTGAGTGGTATGGGTGGTGGAGACAGGAGGATTACAGGCGTGGTACACTGCCAGCCTAGTTCCAGGCTCAGGGAGGGACACTGTCTCAAGAGACTAAGATGGAGAGTGATAGAGATGGATACCCAGCATTCTCTGCTGGTGCCTTTGTGAGCACACACACACACAAGTATGTGCACATACAACACACACACACACACACACACACACACACACACACACACACACACACACAATTAACTATTGTTAAATAGTAAAGACACTTGTCAGCCATTAAACAGTTGGTAGCTTCTTTCCAGTTAGCCACAGTGAGAAATATTCTTGTATTTTTTTTTTTTTTACAACATGGGAATTTGAAAATGATACAAATTAAAGCTTTTAAATCTCCTCTGGAGAGATGGCTAACTGGCACATCCCACTGCAGAATCATCATTCACTGTCCATACCATGGCTTTAAGATGGCTCAGTGGCACAAGAACTCGGCTCTGTGCCTCACAACCTGAGTGCAGTCTCTGGGACCTGTGTGGTGGAGACACAGAACAGACTTCTCCAAGTTGTCTTCTGACTTACAGGTGTGCAGCATGGCATATTTGTACCATCACAAGCATAGATAGGTAGACAGACACCTGCAAAAATTAAAAAAAATGCAGCAAAAAAGGATGTGAGCCCCCAGAGTGAGACTCAAGTGAGTGAGACATTTTGGGACAACTTAATAATAATATAACCCTGGGAAAAATATTTAATCTCTCTGAATCTCAGATCTTCAGTTATTAAGAAGGAATGGTCCAGAAAGAGCTATGTAGCTGTTTCTGCATGCCAGGTACAATGGGTCTTGAGGAATTCCCACAGAACAACTCTTAAATAATGGCTGCCATGTTGAGAAGAAATCAGAGATCATACTCAAAGACATCAGAGACAGAGCAACAATTGATTAGTAATGTCTGTCATGTGGGGAAGGATGTTATGGTACTACAAGAAAGGGGAACAGCATGGGTAGTAACAGCCAACACCAAGCAAGCCTTTATAACATGCCAGATGCTCTTTGCAGCGATCTGTTCTATAATAATAACTTGGCTCATTTCACTAGCCTGGTTAGGCAATGTTTCTCAGTTGGGGTGATGTCCCAAACCAAAGCTATTTGGTAAAGTCTGGAGACTCTTTTGGTTGTCAAGACTGTGGTACCTGTGGATAGGTAGTGTTGGCACTGCCGATCTGGTGAAACAGCCTTCAGTGCAAAGGACAGATCTCTCCATGCACAATCCCCAAATTATCCAGCTGAACGTGCTGACAGTGCCAAGGTTGAAAAGCCTTCAAGAACAATTACTATCAGCCTGTGATATTGGTGGCTGTGAGGAACAGAGAAGCTCAGGCAATTTTCTTAGGTCATTAGGAAGCAGTTGACTGGGATTGGAGTTGGACTTAAAGCTCACCCTTCCCTTCTTCATATTTAGCAAGAAGGTGGCAAGGAGAAGGGTGGGGACTGGGGGTAGCAGGAGCTTGGAGCAGCTGTGCAGGTTGTAGTCACAGAGTGGGGGTGCGATTGGGGCTGGAGTTGGGGGTGGGGTTTGCTCTCTTCTTTCCTTTTGCAAGTGCCTTAAATGTCCCCCTCCCCAGGCTGCCTCCTCCAGATCCCTGCTGTGAAAGTTCAGCTCTCTCACATTTCCTCTGCTCCCAGAGTCTCTCAGCTGCTCCCTGACGGCTGTGGTTGCCCAGTGACAGCAGGTGATGGCTCCTGAATGTGATTTGCTCTGACACACAGCACTGCTGCCAGTATTGCCTGGGAAAGTGAAGCTGGGAGGTGCCACGGCTTCTCGAGTACAAAATACCAGCTTTGCACCTCTCCCCAGGGAGAGCGGTGCTAGGGATGGCTCTGGAGAGTCTGTAAAATAGCAGTGCCCAAGAGGAGCTCTTTGTGGCATTAGCTGTCAAGTGCAGAGTGGGTGACTCACCTGGAGCCTTGGGGAGCAGAGAGCAATCCGTTTAACTGTTTGTGTGTGTGTGTGTGTGTGTGTGTGTGTGTGTGTGTGTGTGTGTGTGTGTGGTGGGGCTGCATCTGAGCTGTTAGTCTTGGATCTGTCTCATGCTTCTAAGTGATCGGGGATACTGTTTTGAATATGAACAGAGGAAGAAGAATGGTGAAAATTCAGATTGAGAGCTACACCTCTCTGAACTACACTCTTTCGAACATACTACAGGAGAAGTGGTGAGCATTGCAACTTGTTACATATTGGCATGGACATAGATACTGCTAAGATCTAAGAGAGCAAAGTACATTCTTATTTATGAATCCAACTATTATGTTGACACAGATTCAGGGATTAAAGCCAGGTTCATCAGAGAAGAGTGCCTGATTGATTAGTCATGTCTGTTATGGATACAGGCATGTGGAAGACAGGTATGTACATCTGGTGTTCATGGCCAGACTTGGTAGCTTTGGAAGTATATCTTAGAAACTCCATCGCTGCTCTTGTTGAGTATTTAAACCACTGTAATGCCAAGAGAAGGATATGGAGGCCAGAAGTCACTAAAGAAGAAAAGTTCATTTTCTTTAAATTATGATTCCTAATGGCACAATGGCCTATGCTAGAGTTTCGGTTCAGTGTGCTGAGACAGTAGAGATTGGGACCAAGTGATTAGTGATAATTCTCTCCCTCACTCGACATGTTTCTGGCAGACCAGGTATCCTCTGGTGAGGAAGGAATGAGTGAGGCCTGGAAGAGAGTCGGCTGATCCAGACCCAACTGAGCACGGGGAAGAAGGTTGGAATGAGCTGGGCAATTAAAGCCCCCTCTGGTTGGTGGTCATGGCATTGACTTTACCTGCACCCTCAGGCGTTGGTCGTTAGGAATGAGTTTCTCATGCTTCCTCTGGAGAACCACAGGCTGCAGACGCAGGCCTAGCCAATGGAGCATCGCATGTCTGCTCACAGTGGTAGGTTAATGGGGTGGTAACATGACCAAAGTGAAGTGGAAAATTAAATGCTGGATTTTTTCTGAAATTCTTGAGAAAACATTTTTACTTTTTCCATTAGCCACGCTGAACCCAGCATGGCAGCAGCTCAGAGTTGCTGAGGCCATGTTTGCCAACATATGGAAGATCTGACAGTGAGGCCACAGTGGAGTAAAGCGGGAATGCAGGACGGCAGGAAGTGGTTCTCAGAAGCACCATTCAACAGCAGCCATGTCTGTAAGCAGTGACATGGGGATTTGGTGCACTTTTCCCTCACCCAATTTATGATGAGTTGTTTTTCATCGAAGATGAACCAATAAAAGCCAACGGGAAAATGAAAGAAAAAGAAGACGGAATAATTCTACTATGCTAACCATGAGAATAACTCCACTCACTAGAGGTTCCATGGCTACCATGACTCACATTAAATGGCTTAGACCAGGAGTTGACACTGACGCTGACTGCAGTGCAGAATATTCACCCACCACAGAAATCAAGAGTTAAAAGTTACTATGGACTTCCTGGGGAGGTGCTAATGCCCATGTGGTGACCCCTGTACTCATGTACCTATACCTAACACTGAAAGATATAGTTTACACATCTATGAAAGTTTCAAAACATTAAAAATTAATGTGTAGTTGGTGTGGTGGTTCACATTTGTAGTGACTAGAGTTGAGAGACTGAGGCAGGAGGATTGCTACAAGTTTGAGTCCAGCCTGGGCTAACTAGTAAGACTGGATGTCCAAACTCAAACAACAGATACACAGATTCAGACAGACAGACAGACAGACAGACAGACAGTTGCATGCTCATGCGTGTACACACACACACACACACACACACACACACACACACACACACACACACACAAATGTCTCATGCCCAAGGCACAACTAAATACATTATCAAGCTTGGACTGATACCCAGCATTGCCTGATTCTTATAGCTGCAGCTTTAATTGCACACTGACTGCTTGGTCTCTCAGTAAACACACTAAAGTAAAAGGAGGAGAAAAGAGAGCAGAGGTTATTATGAGCCAGGTCCAGTAGAGTGTACTCTATCCTTCCTGCAAAATAAGACCCAGGGAGCAGCATCTGCAAGAAGAAAGGAATAAGAAAGGAAAAAAAAATCTGTAGGCAGGAAGTACAAAAGCTGATGCATGGGGCTCTTTATGTAACTTATATTAAAATAATTGATCAAATGCATATTATCAGCTACTGAAATACATGGTGATAATGGCTGCCTATAGTTCACCATTTAATCTTAGGCCCCTAAGGAGAACTGTGAGGAAATCCAGGAAGGATATCATTGCATTTTGTTATACAAGCCATTCCTGGAGAATCTGAGGGGGTGGTAAGGCAGGTAGTCACATTTCAAACGTGTCTTGAATGTTGTTAGAAACAGTTCTCAGTGTGCTGGGGCAGTCGACAGTCTCTTAGGCTACAGGCCAGAGCCACACACGGCTCTCTACACAGGGAAAAGCCTGTCTCAGAACCTGTCTTTAGATAGTTCCTGATGGTGAGCATGCCACTCATTACTGAGCCCTATGTCCTGGGCTTGAAGACAAGCTGGCTTTTCTTCTTCTGATATCCTCATGAAACATAAAAGCACTGGTCTTAAACAGCACAAGAAGGCGTGTTCTCAGCTTCAGAATGATCCACCTTTTAAAATGTCTAACAGTTAGGAAACGGCTGGTTAAATGAACATCTTCCCCATTTCTATCCCTGCATCTCTGCAGTTTAAACAGGCATGGCTGCCGCTGCTGAAGAGATGGCTGAGAGTGTAGATGACAGTGGTGATGAGAGAGGCTATAGTGACAATGTCCCCAAATCCTGAGGGGTCATTTCCCTTACTTTCTCTCTTCAGTGAACTGGCATTATTCCTCCAGGTTCCAGCCTCCTGATTCCTACTCTTCTGTCAGGCGAGTTTCTTAGTTCTTGGTGCCACTGCTAAGCTGATGCGCCACTATTGTGTAATTTTTAAAAAACTGCTATGTTATTCTTTGAATGATGTCCAACTCTCTTTTCATTTTTTTTTTTTTTTGGAAAATCTTCCAAAAGTTTCATCCTGTATATGAGGTACTATTACATAAAGATATTCTTATATAAGTATATAAAAAATCCACGTTGATGACCTCCTTCCAATAAACCACTCCCCTCTGCCTCCTCTTCCCTGTTCGCTCTCTCTGTCCTCACAGACAGCTTCATGTCTACTTTCGTGTCATATGTACACACATAATTTTATGTACCTATATCAACTCTAGGAAGCCCAAAGGACAACAAACACATAATAGTAGTTTTTCCCGCTTAATTTTCTTAATGTAAACACCACCAGTTTATCCATATTCCTGCAAATGACATAGCTTTGTTCTTTATGGCTGAATAAAATTCTACTGTGCCTGTACACCAGAGTGCTCTATCCATTCCTTTGTTGCTGGACACCTAAGTTGGATCCATAGTGTAAGCCTGCCTGTACACCAGAGTGCTCTATCCATTCCTTTGTTGCTGGACACCTAAGTTGGATCCATAGTGTAAGCCTGGCGAATCATGCTGAGATAAACATTGATGTTGAAATAGCTCCATGATACGTTGACTTGTAGACTTTTGGTAAATGCCCAGGAGTGTTGTAGCTGGCACAGTCAGATGATTAATTTACTTCTTTGTTTAATCTTTTTCTTGAGAAAGCTCATATCTGTTTTTACAGTGACAGAACTGTGCTCACATACGCACCAGTCATGCCTAAGCATCCCCCTTTTGTGAGAGTGACCACACATCTCATTTGCTCACTTATATTCCAGGGCCTGATCCAAGAGTCTGGCCCCTGGGAATCCTCCAGAGATGCTTACCAGCTTCTCTATGGAATAGGCCTACATCATCATGCAGATCCCATGCTTGAGGAAACTGAGGCACGCACAGAGTCTAACAATGGACCCCTACTAGCATCTAGTCCTGTTCCACCGAAGCTTTATCCCAGACCATTATGTTACAATGATACCTTCTATCTAGTAAGTTTACTTTCTGGTTGTCAGGGAATCTGGTGGCTGACTAGTACTGGATTTGATCCAATAAACCTACAAGGTTAATGCTCCTTTTTAGGAATCCAATGGTCACCAGTTTGTACATTTCAATATCATTTTGGCTGAAGTGAGCTTTGATGGGAACATGGCAATTGAGTTTTCCTAGTGTTCCCAGGTGAGTCCACTCATCCAGTGTAAGCTGACCTCCCCAGTCCCCTCACCCCATGTGTCTCCAAGGCTGCACCTCTGTCTTCACTTCAACTGCATCTTTCTCCTAATGGCCTCTCAGGAGGATGTGTTTGCCTTCTATGGATACCAGTTTTCTCTCATGCCCGTGCTTATAATTTTCGAACATTTGACACACAGCCCTCTAATCTGCCATTTTATCTTGCCAGGCTTTTTGGTGCTGTTCAAATCAATTGTGATCTACTTGAGGCCAGAAATGGAGTCTGAACAAATAAATGTTTGACACAAAGTGACTATACACTTGATAGGTGAAAAATGAATTGGTAGGGCTAGAGATGAGAGGCTCAGGTAGTAGAGTAACTGTCTAAAATGCATGAAGCTGTGGTCACATCCCCAGTACTGCATAAACCTCATATAGTGGTGCATATCTGTAATCACACTCAGGAGGTAGAGACAGGAGGATCAGAAATTCAAGGTCATTGCCAGTTATATACCAAAGCTTGAGGCCAGCCTCAGCTGCATGAGATTCTGCCTCAAAACCCAATTCTAAGCCACAAACTACTACTACTACTATTACTTCTACTACTACTACTAAAAAATTAAAAGGAGTTGGTAGTTTAATGGATTTATGAAATAGAGGGATAGTTTTATGTATTTCATATCTCTTATCATTTCTGATGTGCAAAAACCCCTTTCAGAAGCCAGGGAATATTCCTAGGGCTATTGGGTTTTATTTGAATGGCTCCATCTACTCATTCATTCAAGCATGAGCATCAGTGTTAAAACCATCATCTGATTTTGGAAAGACTATTTGAGATGATGATATTTCAAAAATATCAATCTTGGAGACATAATCAAGTCCAGTTGTTCTTATGCTGGCTACCATTGGAATCATCTGAAAACAAGAGTTCCTCACCTAACCGATTGGTATAGTACTCACTATGAGCCTGCTGTCTGCTACAGATAGAGGAATTCACTAAGTATTCCACAGACTGACAAAGAGTGTTCTCATTGTACAATCCCAGGGGTGCATGTTTTTATCTCTGACCATCATCTCTTCTCCTTCAGCTACTATAGATCATCCTATATACACATCCCGGATGCTACAATTAACTTGCAGCTTTAAAACAAAACACTACTATGAAACACCATATTTTCTGAATTTTTCTAATTGGTTCTTTCTCATATCCATATGGTAAACATTCATTATGCCTGTCATTAAACAGCATGAAAGACAATTTTTTTTAAAATTGACTTTTTCAATTGCAGTCTGGCATGAATGTTTTGATGCTGTTGTTTGGATATAAAAATAAAAGTTGAGTATAGAAATATATTATTGATTCCTGTCTGTTCTTCAGGCTCATACACTATTGATTAAAGCCCTAACCTTTGCTTCTTCATCCCAAGAGAGCAAATTTGTAGAGCTTCCAAGAACCAAAACTCTGGCATGAAGATTTTGATAGCTGGTGAGCCTGGCTGGAGCAATGCATATTCTTATTGGTGATATGAGTGGTCTTGACTGGGAGATGTCAGATTGAGTGCAGCCACACTTTGAATGCTCACAAAAACTTACCAGTCCAAGGATGCTGCATCTATTTCTGCATTGCAGGACTTGGGTGGTCGTGGGACCTATAAATAAATTCATTGTGAGGGCCAGCAACTTAACTCTGACTAGCAGAGGCACAGTGCATTGGAGATGTGAACAAGAATGGCTAGAGCTATTGATCCTAGAGGCCATCCTTAGTTCTCCTTGCATCTATATGGTCATCTTATTTTCCATTAGAGACACAGTTTCCCTGAGCAGCCATGCTTTTCCTTAAGGCTTTCAGATTGAAATAACTCCTCTCCTTTTTTTTTTTTTTTTTTGCAATTGCACCTGTCTTGCAGGTCCCCAGTACCTCGCATTTACTTGTGAGTTGGAGATTCCGAACCACAGCTTTCCTCCATGGGAAATGATGTTGAGGAACAACATTGAAATATTAAGTCTCTCCTGTCTACCTGTGAGCTCTGGTGTGCTGACAGAAATACTTAGCCATCTACGAGCTTCAAGCTACCTCTTTCTCTTGGAAGTAGTAGATAGTGATGGAAGTAAGATGAATACCTATCCACTCCCAACAGTGAACCTGGATAAGAGAAAAGAGGCTTATCCTGGCTAGTTTTTTTTTTAAAAATCAACTTGATGCAAGTTAGAGTCATCTGGGAAAAGATGTCTCAACTATTGCCATCAGATTACCTGTAGGCAAGTCTGTGAAGCATTTTCTTGAATAAAGATTGGTGTGGGAGAGCTCAGCCTACTGTAGGTAGTGCTTATACTGGTCTTGGCATCCAGGGTGGTATAAGAAAGCAGGATGAGCTAGCCATGAAGAGCAAGCCATAAGCAGTGTTTCTCCATGGTCTCTGTTTCAGTTCCTGACTCCAGGTTTCAGCCTTGAGTTCCTGCCTACCCTTTTTCAGTGATAGTGTGTGAGCTTTCTTCCCCAAGTAGCTTTTGGGGTGTTTTATCGCAGTAATAGAAACCATAACTAAAACAGACAGACAGACAGACAGACAGACAGACAGACCTCAAACTAAGGAGTCAACACACAGTGGATCAGATAGAGATAACAAAGAATGAGCTTCCATATCAAGGCTGGGCTAGGACTTGGTTGATGCTGTTGACCGGTAAGGGCCACATATAAAGCAACACACCCATCAGAAAGAAGCATGCACAGAGAGTCATTCTAGAGATGTAATCAAGCCTAGTGAATAAAACTCAGGCTGAGAAGGACATTGAGTGCAGCCACTGTAGTAGCACATTAGAATGGTTGCACATAGGGCATATGCCATGCACTGGTCTATACTTATCTTTGACTTTCTGCTCCTACTCAATTCTTAGTAAAGTTGGGATGAAGTGAACTTGTCATGAGTGGGTGGTATGGGTGAACTTGTATATTTATATGTGTATGTACAGTGTGTGTGTGTGTGTGTGTGTGTGTGTGTGTGTGTGTGTGTGTGCAGGCAAACTTGCCTATGCACGTATACTTAGAGTCCAGAAATCAACACTTGGTGTCTATATCTATTGCTCTTCATCTTATTTTGTGGAATAGGATCTTCCAATGAAACTGGAGCTCACCATGTTGGTTAGCTTGGCTGGCCAGCGAACCCCTTGAGCATACCTGTCTCCATCTCCTCTTCTCTGGAATTATAGATATAACACACAAGATTCTATGCCTTGTTTTTGTGTAGATTCAGGAGAATCTGAACCCAGAGCCTCATACTTAAGCAATGAGGTCTTTCCCCACGGAGCCGACTCCCTCATCTCAGGTGTACATTTTTGGGGGGTAAAGCAAATGCATATCAAGAGATTTAAAGTATGAGCCTATGACCCTACCACTGCTCACAGATGGGTGTGCATGTGGTTTTATATAGAAGAATATCTATCATAAGACTAATTGCAGTAGCAAAAAGTTGAGCTTATGTAATGTCTGGCCATAGGGCAATGGAAATAATATTCATTATTATAGGTTAGTTTTTATATCAAATATTATAATTTATAAAACTGTAAAGTGGCATGAGGAAATAAATCATAAGTCGTGCTAACTCGGGGGGGGCTTACTGTTGTTTAGCTAAATGACTGTGATTCAAAGTGCCTCCTTAATATTTTCATTTATAGCATAAATTCATGCTGTTCTTAACTGTTGTGAGAGAAGCTTCTCCTGACTAGCAGTTAATGAAGAGACTCAAACTGTTTGTAGTGCCAAGTACAGATAACTTTGCTAGCTCAGCTGTGCATACTTTATCTCTATCAACCTTCCTTATCCAAGGACCAGAGAATGCCATAGAAGAGAGGGCAGAATGAATGTACTAGCTGGAGGGTGAGCTGAGAAATGCTCTCTACTGGATATGACAAATCAGTTGAACACATGGACTCGCAACAGCTGTACTTACCTTCATAAGACCTGTGCAAGACCGAGCTAATCAGAATTCCAGAGTGGGTCAGGGAAGAACCCTAAAGGCCCAAGACTCTATCCATAGCAGAAGTGCTATTGTGGGGCAAGTGAAACCATGTCACCAGAGAAGTGAAACCATGTCACCAGAGAAGAACTGGGAAGTTTGAGCAAATTCAAGAATCCCAGTAAAATTTCATATCTGAGAATAGTAGTCATTACATCCACTCCCGAATCAGTTCCTGTACATGACTACAACACCCCACATGAGGATCGCAAGCACTAGCCATGTAGCACAGAGCATGTGCTTCTCCATGCTAATGAGGTACTTAGATGGGTCAGCTGCTAGTGCTTAGCCAATAAGCTTCCTGTCATGGACATTCCTCTCTGCAAAAGGTTTGGTCCACCCAGAGGAAGTTGTGTGCATCATTTTCATCATGGATAAACACTTTAGACAAAGACTGCCTTTCTCATCAGGAATGGGTGCGGGGGGATGCCTTCATCATACAGGGCTATACCATCTAAGCCTCCTGCAGAAGGCTGAGAGAGTGGGGAGTCACTTTCTTTTTTTATAAAGTTTTTTTTTTTAAGATTTATTTTATTTATTATATGTAAGTACACTGTAGCTGTCTTCAGACACTCCAGAAGAGGGTGCCAGATCTTGTTACGGATGGTTGTGAGCCACCATGTGGATGCTGGGATTTGAACTTATCACCTTCGGAAGAGCAGTCGGGTGCTCTTACCCGCTGAGCCATCTCACCAGCCCGGGGAGTCACTTTCTTTTGGACACATGGTTGCTTGTAGGATGCCCGTGGTCCAGTGGGTGACCCACATCCATGAAAAATAGACAACAATGCTTGGACTCAAGTTTCTGATAATACAGAGAGAGAGAGAGAGAGAGAGAGAGAGAGAGAGAGAGAGAGAGAGAGAAGAACATAAAGTTGAGAGGAGGGCATGGGGTCCACAATGAAAAGTTGGAAGCAGGTAGTGGTAATATGTATTATTGCATAAATGTATTTTCTCCTCTTCAAATGAGAAATAAAAATATTATGTCAAAATATATATCATGTATTTTTTATCTCTAAAACCAAGCAACCACAATGCAAAGTGAATACACATAAGACAAAGTACTTTTTATATCACAGCATCTAGAATTTAATAGGCGATTTTCAGTGTGGGACATGGAAACTGTTGACTCTGAAAATAACTCTCACCCAGGGCCAGATTTCAGTGTGTCTGTATAAATGTATATGTGTGAAAATGGAAGGAAGTCATGAGATACATTTTTGTGTTTGGCAAAATATCTATAATGAATCTTTCACCATAAAAATGCATGATTTCCAGTGGTGTTGCTTCTCTAATTAGAAAGCTCTCTGAGGCAACCCTTTCAAGGCTTATGACTATTCATGAGTCTTAGGAGGATGTGTTCTGTCTACAATACAGTACTCTCCTTAGGATTAGCTTGCTGTCTAGTTTGGCCTACTCCACAGGTTTTGGGATCAGTGAGAGACCATGACTCTAAACATAAGACAATAATAAATCTGTTAGTCTGTCTTTTTATTGGGGAATTGAAGCAACTAATGTTGAGAGTTATCAGCAAACAGTGCTTGTTGATTCTGTTACTTTGTTACTGTGGTCTTCCCCCCCCCCTTTTTCTTGTCTGATAATTATTGATTTCTTTTGTTTTCTTGGGTGGGGTTTACTTCTTCTAGTAGAAGTTTTCTTTCTAGTGCCTTTTTTAGGGATGGATTTGTAGATGAATATGTCTTGAATTTATTTTTGCCAAATTATACCTTTCATCCTTCATTCACAGCAATTGAAAGTTTTACTGGGTATTGTAGCCTGGGCTGACATCTGTGGTCTCTAGAGTTTGTAGAATGAATGTCTAGAATCTTCTTGCTTTTAGAATCTTCTCTGAATAGTCAAGTGTTAGTCTAGTAAGTTTGCATTTATAAGTTACTTTGTCTTGCCCCTTGCAGCTT
This sequence comes from Mus minutoides, assembly GCA_902729485.2. Lineage (NCBI taxonomy): Eukaryota > Metazoa > Chordata > Mammalia > Rodentia > Muridae > Mus > Mus minutoides. The sequence goes on along the minus strand of LR749620.1, from coordinate 2,526,300 downwards.
TTATTATTCATTTTTCTGTTCTGTACATTTTATATTTTGATTATTATGTGCCAAGGGGAATTGTTTCTGATCCAATCTATTTGCTGTTCTGTAAGCTTCTTTTACCTTGATAGGCATTTCCTTTTTTAGGTTGGGAAAATTTTCCTCTATGATTTTGTTGAAAATACTTTCTGTGTCTTTGACCTAAATTTCTTCTTCTATTCCTTTTATTCTTAGATTTGGTCTTTTCATGATGTCCAAGATTTCCTGGACATTTTGTGCTTGATTTTTTTTTCTTTTTGGATTGATAGATAGAGATATCCATTTCCTCTATCTTGTCTTCATCTCCTAAGAGTCCCTTCTCTCTGTCTGCTCTCCTGATTCTCTTGGTGAGGCTTCTCTGCAGTTTCTGTTGGAGTTCCTACATTTTTTTTTTTAATTCCAGTTTTCTCTCAATTTGAGTTTTCTTTATTGATTCTGTTTCCACTTTCATGTTTTCAATTGTTTCATTCATCTCATGCTACTGTGTGTTTTCATAGATTTCATAAATAGATTTATTCATATTCTCTTTAAGGATCTCTATCATACTCATGGAGACTATTTTGAAACTCTTGTCTCGTACTTTATCTATGTTGAAATACTCAGGGTCTACTGTAGTGACATTGCTGGGCTCTAGTAGAAACACATTGTCTTGGCTGTTATTTATTGCTGCATGTCATTTAAAAATATCCATACCATCACCTTCCTGGGGCCATACTCTCGGTTCAGCTCTGAGAACACACCTCTGGTCTCACTCCCTGCATAGCTCTGCCAGTGGCCAGCTGGTTCCCTAACTGGGAACAGTCATCACTCTCACCCCCTTGTCAGCTAGCACCAACAAGCCTCCAACAATTGCCCTGGCTGCCCCCCTTTTCCTTCTATCTACTTTATCACAGTGGATAGAAGAAAACACTAGTCAGTTTTAATGTTTTGAAACTAGGTAGATAACACAATTGTTGGGCATAGGATTTATTGCCCTAAACTCATCAGCTATCCTATACAGTAGTCCTCCAGTGTCTGAGGCCTCCACCGGTTCTTGTTGCCCCCAGGTCTTACATGGCCTTCATGCTTCTTCCTCAAAGTCTGCCCAAAAGCCACTCTCTATCTGCATCTCCTCTTCCTCCTCCAGAGACCTGAAAATCCCACCTTTTTTTTTCTTTGACCAGCAATTGGCTTCCACTATCATTATTGACACAATCAAGAACCAATTAGGGAAACAACACCTCTACCTATAATTTACTGTGTTTTTATGCTGGTATCTAGGCATCTGGGTCTGGAATGATTATAATTCTAGATGCTGATGTCTGATCTTGCCTTTGTTGAGTGGGTGCTCCTTGGTTTTCATTGCTTAGTGTGGTCCTTTGGAGAATGTGGTGGCTATGGGCTGTTTGATAGTGAATATTTCAGAGATCTCTGTAGGTCCTGGGTAGAATGTATTTCTAGGTATTGGGAGCTGACACTTAGCAGCCTTATTTATAATAGCCAGAAGCTGGAAAGAACCCAGATGTCCCTCAACAGAGGAATGGATACAGAAAATGTGGTACATTTACACAGTGGAGTACTACTCAGCTATTAAAAACAATGAATTTATGAAATTCTTGGGCAAATGGATGTATTTGGAGAATATCATCCTTAGTGAGGCAACCCAATCACAAAAGAACTCACATGATATATACTCACTGATAAGTGTATATTAGCCCCAAAACTTATAATACCCAAGATATAATTTACAAAACTCAAGAAAATCAAATAGAACGAAGACTAAAGTGCAGATACTTAATTCCTCCTTAGAATAGGGAACAAAACTCCCATGGAAGGAGTTACAGAGACAAAGTTTGGAGCTAAGACGAAAGGATGGGCCATGCAGAGACTGTTGTACCCGGGAATCCATCCCATAATCAGCCACCAAACTCTGACACTATTACATACACCAGCAAGATTTTGCTGAAAGGACCCTGGTATAGCTATCTTGAGTGAGGCTATGCCAGTGCCTGGTGAATGCAGAGGTGGATGCTCACAGTCATCTATAGGATGGAACACAGGGCCCCCAATGTAGCAGCTAGAGAAAGTACCCAAGGAGCTCAAGCTGCAACCCTATAGGTGGAACAACAATATAAACTAACCAGTACCCCCAGAGCTTGTGTCTCTAGCTGCATATGTAGCAGAAGATGGCCTAGTCAGCCATCATTGGGAAGAGAGGCCCCTTGGTCTTGCAAACTTTATATGCCCCAGTACAGGGGAACACAAGAAGTGGGAGTGGGTGGGTAGGGGAGCAGGGCGCGGAGAGGGCATAGGGAACTTTTGGGATAGCATTTGAAATGTAAATAAAGAAAATATCTAAAAAAAAAAAGAAGTGGAGATGGGCTAGAACTGCAGGTGGAGATGAGGCAGTCTATAGGAGGGAGGAAAGCAGGCTGTCCCAGGAGGGACTGGCCTGAGAGTGGGGCCAGAGGGGAAGCAGATGCTCTGCTACAGATCTGGGGATGAGGCTAAGGGATTTGATTTGGAGGAGAGAAGAGTGAAGATCACCCATGAGCTTTCCTGGCTAGTATTAGCATTTGTTTACTAGATGTAGCCATTCTGACTGGGGTGTCACAGTAGCTTTAATTATTTACACTTCCCTGTTGACTAAGGGAATTCAACACTTTAAAAATATTATTGTCCCGGGCTGGTGAGATGGCTCAGTGGGCTAGAGCACTGACTGCTTTTCTGAAGGTCCTGAGTTCAAATCCCATCAACCACATGGTGGCTCACAACCACCCGTAATGAGATCTGATGCCCTCTACTGGTGTGTCTGAAGACAGCGACAGTGTACTTAATTATAATAATAAATAAATCTTTAAAAAAATTTTTACTGTCCATTTGCTTTTCATCTTTAGAGAACTGTAAGTTCCATTCATTAGCACATGTTTTGCTCTTATTGGATATTTTACTCATAACTTAAATTTGGAGGTCCACCTTTTTAGTTGACTTACAGGTTTCTTGCATTTCCCCAGTCTAATTTAAGAAAGGCTGCATCATTTAGCCTCTCTAAATTCCAGGTGCCCCCAACCCTTCCCTCTGGGGAAACCATGCTTACTAAACCCTCCTCACATTTATCTTGCAGTAACTCCCAGTCCCCTCAGCCTTACCTCATTTCTCTGTTTGTTTTGCTGTCTGTCGTTCCGAAGCTGTATGCTTTGTAAGCATCTTGGGAGCTAAAAATTTGTCTTTTTCATTTTGTCTGAATCCCTTAACACCTACTACTTTGATAGGCAAAGATTGATTTCCTGCATGGGAATAAAATGGTAGGGCAATTGCAGGAAACGGTGGCTAGGGTAAACCTCAGCCCATCTTGATAGCCCCTCATAAGTCCTCTCTTCCTTCCTGAGCTCATGTTCTGAAAGTGGTCCCTGGTTGGTGCTTCTGTCGGCTGCTTGATTCAGCAAGTGCAGGTGCATTCTAACATGGCGAAGAGAAGAAGCCTGTAAGAGCTAACAGTTGACACCAGCACGTTATGGAACTTCACCGAGCCCCAGCATTCAATTTTTTTTTTTTTTTTTAGATAAAAACATGACTACTCAGAAGAAATGGATGGGGCATGACACTTAAAAATGTGATTCTAGGTCAAGATCCGGTTGAGATCAGTTTTCAGCCATTACATCGCCTGAGCTATCACAGAACGATGATCAACTTTTCCACGCCTTAAGGTTATGAGGCTGGGTGATGAAAGATGGAAATGTAGCTGAGGATGACCTTGAACTCCAGATTCTCCTTTTTCTACTGCTCATGTGCTGGGATTTCAGGCATGTGCTATCACATATGGTTTATGCAGTATTAGGAATCAAACTCGGGTCTTTGTGAATGCTGGGCAACAGCCCCAAGTGGGTAATGTTTTTTTTTTTTTTTTAAAGATATGTTCTTTATTTACATTTCAAATGCGATCCCCTTTCCTAGTTTCCTCTCCAAAAATCCCCTGTCCCCTCCCCCTGCTCTCCAACCCACCCACTCCCACTTCCTGGCCCTGGCATTCCCCTATACTGGGTCATAGAATCTTTGCAAGACCAAGGGGCCTCTCCTCACATTGATGACCTATTAGGCCATCCTCTGCTACATATGTGTTTTCCCACCATGTGTATTCTTTGATTGGTGGTTTAGTCCCAGGGAGCTCTGGGGGAACTGGTTAGTTCATATTGTTGTTCCTCCTATAGGGCTGCAAACCTCTTCAGCTCCTTGGGTCCTTTCTCCAGCTCCTTCATTGGGGCCCCTGTGCTCCGTCCAATAGATGAATGTGAGCAACTACTTCTGTATTCTGTATTCAGGCACTGGCAGAGCTTCACAGAAAACAGCTATATCAGGCTCCTGTCAGCAAAATCTTGTTAGCATCTGCAATAGTGCCTGGGTTTGGTAGTTGTTTATGGGATGGATCCCAGGTAGGGCAGTCTCTGAATGGTCCTTCCTTTAGTCTCAGCTCCAAACTTTGTCTCTGTAACTCCTTCCATAGGTATTTTGTTCCCCCTTCTAAAAAGGAACAAAGTATCCACACTTTGGTCTTCCTTCTTCTCGAGTTTCATGTATTTTACAAATTGTATCTTGGGTATTCTGAATTTCTGGGCTAATAATATGAGTGCATATCATGTGTGTTCTTTTGTGATTGGGTTACCTCACTCAAGATGATATCCTCCAGATCCATCCATTTGTCTAATAATTTCATAAATTCATTGTTTTTAATAGCTGAGTAGTACTCCACTGTGTAAATGTACCACATTTTCTGTATCCATTCCTTTGTTGAGGGACATCTGGGTTCTTTCCAGCTTCTGGCTATTATAAATAAGGCTGCTATGAACATAGTGGAACATGTGTCCTTATTACAAGTTGGAGCATCTTCTGAGTATATATGCCCAGGAGAGGTATTGCTGGATCTTCTGGTAGTACAATGTCTAATTTTCTGAGGAACCGCCAATCTGAATTCCAGAGTGGTTGTACCAGCTTGCAATCCAGGTGGATAATCTTACTTTTAATAGACATATAAGTGAATAAATATAACTGAGAAATACACATGTATACATATAGTATGTATATGTATGTGTGCATGTTATACAAACACATGTAAAGGCCAAAGGTCAACCTCACAAGCCATCTAACTTGTTCCTAAGGCAGGTTCTTCCTGGGATATGGGGTGCACTGATTAGGTAGGCTGGCTAGCTCATAGCAAGCACCAAGGATCTGCCAGTCTCTACTTCCCTAGCACTGTGGTTACAGGCATGTGCTACTCTGTTCTTTTTACATGTTTTTTTTTTGGGGGGGTTGGGGGATATCAAACACAGATCTTCATGGATGTAAAGATAGCTCCTCACCAACTTAGCTATCACCTAAGTTCTGCTTAGTTGTATTCATGGAACATAATATATTTAAGTGTTACTGGGGATGACTTGTGTAACCACTGGAAAATAAATTTACTTTAGTTACTGAATAATAATTACATACAATTGACAAATAATATATAATATAAATAATACTACATATTATACTCATTAGACAATGTATACTATACAATGTATATTATTCATAATATACAATGTTTTATATATAATATATAGTATATATTCTTTTTTTCCAACATTTATTAGATAATTTCTTCATTTACATTTCAAGTGTTATCCAGAAGGTTCCCTATACCCTCCCCCCTCCCGGCTCTGCTCCCACATCTTGGCCCTGGCATTCTCCTGTACTGGGGCATATAAAGTCTGCATGACCAAGGGGCCTCTCTTCCCAATGATGGCCAACTAGGCCATCCTCTTCTACATATGCAGCTAGAGACATGAGCTCAGGGGGTACTAGTTAGCTCATGTTATTCTTCCACCTATAGGGTTGAAGACCCCTTCAGCTCCTTGGGTACTTTCTCTAGCTCCTTCCTTGGGAACCCTGTGTTCCATCTAATAGCTGACTGTGAGCTTCCACCTCCATGTTTGCCAGGCATTGGTATAGTCTCCCATGAGACAGCNTTTTGATCTTCCTTGTTCTTGAGTTTCATGTGTTTAGTAAATTGTATCTTGGGTAGTCTAGGTTTCTGGGCTAATATCCACATATCAGTGAGTACATGTTATGTGAGTTCTTTTGTGATTGGGTTACTTCACTCAGGATGATGGCCTCCAGATCCATCCATTTGCCTAGGAATTTCATATATTTATTGTTTTTAATAGCGGAGTAGTACTCCATTGTGTAAATATACCAAATTTTTTGTATCCATTCCTCTGTTGAGGGACATCTGGGCTCTTTCCAGTTTCTGGCTATTATGAATAAGGCTGCTATGAACATAGTGGAACATGTGTCCTTATTACCAGATGGAATATCTTCTGGATATATGCCCAGTAGGGGTATTGCAGGATCTACCTGTAGTACTATGTCCAATTTTCTGAGGAACCGCCAGACTGATTTCCAGAGTGGTTGAACCAGCTTGCATTCCCACCAACAATGGAGGAGTGTTCCCCTTTCTCCACATCCACGCCAGCATCTGAATTTTTGATCTTGGCCATTCTTACTGGTGTGAGGTGGAATCTCAGGGTTGTTTTGATCTGCATTTCCCTGATGATTAAGGATGTTGAACATTTTTTCAAGTGCTTCTCAGCCCTTCCGTATTCCTCAGTTGAGAATTCTTTGTTTAACTCTGTGCCCCACTTTTTAATGGGGATATTTGATTTTCTGGTGTCTACCTTCTTGAGTTCTTTATATATATTGGATATCAGTCCCCTATCTGATTTAGGATTAGTAAAGATCCTTTCCCAATCGGTTGGTGGCCCTTTTGTCTTGTTGACAGTATCTTTTGCCTTATAGAAGCTTTGCAACTTTATGAGGTCCCATTTGTCAAATCTTGATCTTACAGCACAAGCCTTTGCTGTTTTGTTCAGGAATTTTTCCCCAGTGCTTATATCTTCGAGGCTTTTCCCCACTTTCTCCTCTATAAGTTTCAGTGTCTCTGGTTTTATGTGGAGGTCCTTCAACCATTTAGACTTGACCTTAGTACAAGGAGATAAGAATGGATCAATTCCCAGTCTTCTACATGATAGCTGCCAGTTGTGCCAGCACCATTTGTTGAAAAGGCTTTTTTCCACTGGATAGTTTTAGCTCCTTTGTCAAAGATCAGGTGACCATAGGTGTGTGGATTCATTTCTGCATCTTCGATCCTATTCCATTGATCTACCTGTCTGTTGCTGTACCATTACCATGCAGTTTTTGTTACGATTGCTCTGTAGTACAGCTTGAGGTCAGGCATGGTGATTCCACCAGAGGTTCTTTTATTGTTGAGAAGAGTTTTTGCTAGTCTAGGTTTTTTGTTATTCCAGATGAACTTGCTAATTGTCTTTTCTAGATCCTTGAAGAATTGAGTTGGAATTTTGATGGGGATTGCATTGAATCTGTAGATAGCTTTTGGCACGATAGCCATTTTTACTATATTGATTCTGCCAATCCATGAGCATGGGAGATCCTTCCATCTTCTGAGATCTTCCTCAATTTCTTTCTTCAGAGACTTGAAGTTCTTGTCATACAAATCTTTCACTTCCTTTATAAGAGTCACTCCAAGATATTTTATATTGTTAGTGACTATTGTGAAGGGTGATGTTTCCCTGATCTCTTTGTCAGCCAGTTCATCCTTTGTATAGAGAAAGGCCATCGATTTCTTTGAGTTAATTCTATATCCAGCTACTGCACTAAAGCTGTTTATCAGGTTTAGGAGTTCTCTGGTGGAGTTTTGGGGGTCACTTATATATACTATCATATCATCTGCAAATAGCGATAATTTGAGTTCTTCCTTTCCAATTTGTATCCCCTTGACCTCCTTTTGTTGTCGAATCGCTCTGGCTAGGACTTCAAGTTATAGTATGTATTCTAATTAATTAATAGTAAAAATAGACTGTGTGGTAGTGTGTGCATGTGCAAGGGTATGAACATGTATGTGGAAGTCAGATATCAACTTCAAGGAGCCATCCACTTTGTTTTCTGAGACAGAGTCTTTCACTGTTTATGTATCCATGTTGTATCTGTCAGTCATAACTATTACATCACACAAATATGGTGAAAACATTTAAGATTTATCTTCTAAAGCAAGTTTGGAATAAGCAATATAGTATTATCAACTATTGCCAACACACTGGGCTACAGCTCCTTAGCGTGTAGTTCTCCTGTTTAGTTGAAATGCTAAACACTTAGAAGAGAAGAATAGTAGTTATCAGAAATTAGGAGGCTGGGTTTGGGGTATAAGGAATGTATGATTTATTTTACACTATCATGGTTCAGGTATATTTGTTAGTAGGAGTGATTGATACATTTTCTGTGTTTCTTTTTTCTCATCTAAAAACCTAATAATACTCACTATATGAGGTTTCAATGAGAGTTGGCTCACTGTGTGTACTGTTCTAAACATGTGTTCAATTAAAATGTTATTGTCAACTGAAATCACATGCAGTGTGGCGTTACATGGTAGGCATAGTTACCCTGTGTGTCCCTTTTAGAGTGTGCTCACTGAAGAACTGAGCAGAAGTTCATGTTCAACTCCAGCCTAATTTTTTTGGACATCTTTTGGGCTATTAAAGATCACTATATGTTTTTTACTGAGTATAGATATACTTGACTGAAAATGTCCCTCATCTTCTGACAGGATCCTTGAAACAAGTTGGGAAAGAGACTCTGGTGTAATAAACACACGCTCAGCTCCACCTTATTCTATCCTTGCTAGCTGCTGAGTAATCTTGGACATCTAGGCAATGGGCTCAAGACAAGTAGAAGACACAAGAAAGTCTCCTGACGAGGGCTGATTGGTGTTAGGAGAGCATTTACCATGATCGAGAAAGGTTATTCTGGTGTGTGTGTGTGTGTGTGTGTGTGTGTGTGTGTGTGTGTGTGTGTGTGCATTATTGCATGTGTGTTTGTGTGTATGTGGAGACTACACATTGACATTTAATTGTCTTCCTCAATCAATCTCCACCTTCCTTTTTGACATAAGGTCTCTCTCTGAACCTGGTGCTCACTAATTTGGTTTGGTTGGCTGGCCAGCAAGCTCTAGGGATCTGCCTAGCCCTGTAAATCACCCCTACCCCAGTGCTGGGATTACAGATGGATGTCACATACCTGCCTTTTTGTATGGATACTGTAGGTCCATTCCCAGGCTCTCACATGTGTCCAGCAAGCATTAAATCCACTGAGACCCAGGAAGAGTCTTTTAAAACAGAAGGCGAATCCAGATGCCTCTCTTAAACTCAAAGAGGGCTGACAGGTTGGAAGCACAGTTCTGTCTGGATAGGTCCAGCTTAGGCAGAGGGAGGAATGGCCATTGAAGAAACCTTGCAGGTGCAAAATGACTTCTCTGCTGGCCCATGAGGGAAGATTTACAATGCCTTCTGTTTATTTGGTGGTTGTAAAAACTCTGCTTCTGTGATTTAGAGTTATTGTTTTCAATTTGCCAAGAGCATCTTTTCTCCAGTGAAGTGTGATGAAGCTCATCCCAACCCCGCATCAAATACACACTGTCCCTAGAGGGCAGCATGAAGAAGGGTCACGGAGCCTTGTCCTGCTGCATGAAAGATACTCTCTCATCAAATTCATCCAGTAGCCTGATTCCAGGAGTCTGGAGGTTAACAGGATTGTCTTTGAAGTTGGCTGCCTATGCCCTCACTTTTTGTTGACCTTGAACCAATTATTTAAGAGCTCTAATCCTTAATCTCTATCTTTAGAGAATGAGGAAGCAGCAGTCCTATTAGCATGCTGTAAGGATGCAGTGCACTAATATCCTGCATAGTACTTGGCAAACAATTAATGCTCAATAAATGACACCTAATGCTGCTGTTATTACATTAAGCAATTGCCGAATTTCTAATGGTACTCAAACTGTGCATGAGGGCTAGGAAAAAAATCTAAAGGGTCATGGAGATGGCTCAGTAGATAAAGTTCCTATTTTATAAATATGAATTTCTGAGTTTGGACCCATAATAGCCACATAGGCATTGACTTGGTAGTTGGTGTCTGCAACTCCAGCACTAGGAAAGATGGAGACACTATTCCTGAAGGTCATTAGGCAGAAAAAATAAACTCCAGGTTCAGGAAGAGACCATACCTTAAGTATAAGGTGAAGAGCAATCAAGGAAGAAGCTCTGTGGTTAGCTCCGAAAAAATCTAAAAATCTAATGAATATGTGCAAGCATATATACATTTACATGCATGTATATGCACACTGAAAATCAAGTACACATCAGAGAGAGAGAGAGAGAGAGAGAGAGAGATTGCTTCAGGCTTCACAGATACAAAGGTCTCCATTGCAATTATTCAATTCTGCTACTGCAGGTAAAAGGCAGCCAAGGATGACCAACAATTGTCCAAGTAAACTGTTATTTGCAAAAGCTCTCGGCTTGCTAGATTTATCCCATGGGTGGACATTTGCTATCCATGTCCTAGAAACCTTCACTGTTAAGAATTTATTTGTTTATATTTGATGAGAAATACTATGGTATGGAGCCTCAGGGAAGTAGGTTCTGCTATTGGTTCTGTGGTCCAAAGGTGCAGGCCAGTGTTTCTGTAGTTCTTCACGTATTTTCCTTATGTGTCTCAGCTTCATCATATGCTCAGTGAATACAAGAGGAGATTGCATTTGTATCCCAGTCAATGAGAACAATGCCCTGTGCATATGATGACTGAGTATGCCATGCAGCCATTCTTGTAGCAGTGGAAGTTAGGTGGTGTTTCTTGTCTGCTAACCTTAAATCTGAGAAAGGACCATGCTACCAGCCCCTGCCCAGAGAATATTAGATCGGAAGATGAAAAACACTGGTACTCAGTTGTTCAATTTCACCTTGCCTTTTTGGCACAATTGCTGGGTGCTACTTATTTCCTGCCTGGAGAAGCATGCCCTTATCAATACTCTTAGCTCTGCACTTCTCCACCTGCCCTCAACTTTAGTTGCTCAGTTACATCTAGTCCCAGCTAAATACCCCAACCACCTACTTGTAGAAGATCTCACATGACTGATTGCCTTTTCTTTCTCTGAAGCATGGCAAACTCTCCCTCATCTCTCCTGCATCTGTCTCTCACCTCTGGGACCTGGAAGTCCCATCTATACCTTCTGCCCAGCAATTGGCCCATCGCTTCTTTACTGAGAGATCAAGAACCGATTTGGGAACAGTACCTTAGCATCAGATCTATTCCTACAAGATGGTAACTATTGTCATCTGCACTATCTGTGTGGAGATGGGCAGAGAAAATGTGGAGAATGTGTGAAGTTAGCAACATCACTGTGCTTCCCCCGTGAGTGACGGGAGCTAATTTCAGAATATCACAGCATTATGTTCATTATCAAGGCTGCTTGCACAAGGACTATAGGTGACTGGATAAAGGCTGAGATGTTTGATGCAGAAAGTTCATTACAGACAAATTTGAGTTTTACAGTGTATATCAATTACTGATAAAAAAATCATCCCTCTCTCCTCCTGCCTCCTTCATGGTTAGTGAACTCTCTCATGTGGAAGTTGTTGGCATCATGATATCCCACTCGTGTTTCACTTTCCTGCACCCCCTGGATGTGGGCTTGGCCACATGAGTTATCCAAAGTGGCAGACCTAGTCAAAGCAGAAGTCCTAGGTACATCTGGGAGAGATGCGCACGCCTTGTGTCTGCTGCCCTTTGTGCCTGGACTCTCTCCATCAACATGGATTGAGTGGTGTTTTTAAAATCTTGGATGGGGATAGAATATTCTAGATTCACTGTTAAGTTCCAGAGATTCTAAACTATATGAGATGTACAACATGATGTTTGAAAGTGGAAGCAAAGTTTGGAATCAAGCATGGAAAGAGGATTTTAATCCACCATGGAGAAAGACAGAAAGACAGAAAGACAGACAGAGGGGAGGGAGGCTTTGCAGGGAACAGGAACATCTGAATTGCCTCATTATGTAGAGGATAATGGGGCAGAGGGAACTGGGGAGAGTGCCAGGTAGTGGGCACTCTGGGAGAGGGATCAGTACTATTCAGAGTTTAGTGGCAAAGGGGGCTTGGTCACCAAGAACTGGTAAATGAAGGTTTCTAGAAAGCCAGTGGTCTGCTATGCAAAACCTCTTAAGTTTTGGGCGTAACCACAGGGCAGCAGAAGCACCGGGGAACACTCATGTCTGTGAATTTACTTGAGTGCACAGTGATTTTAATTATAGCAGCTGCCACTTCTCAGGCACTTGCTGTGGGCACTAGGCTGTGCCTATGCTTCTCTCCCAGACACTCTAATAGATAGGTTTTATTATTCTTCCTTCACTGATGAGGAAACAGGCTCAGAAGTAAAGGAGCTTGTCCACAGTCACAGAATGACTGCTAGAGTATCATGTCCGCTCACGGTGCTTAATTCTAGGTTCTTCTTCCTTAATCACTGAGGGCCCAGCATCTCTACAAAGCAAGCTAGGTAAGGGGCTGAATCCACCAAGAAGTCTCGAGTGCACACTCCTGTGTCTGTAGGCTTGGATTTCACAAGAGTCGTGGAGCTTATCAGTGAGGAATGAATAGAATGGGAGCCATGTCCTCAGGAATCTTGATTGACAGAGGAAACAATGCTTAACACCAATGATTTTTATTGGACCATTAAGACAGGCAGTGACTTCTGAGCATGCTGGGGTAAAGCACTAGAGAAAGAGCTAAAAAATGGAGTTATCTGGAAAATTGATTGTCACATGAGCATGAGGAATCAAATTTAATCCCTAGAACCTACATTTTTAAAAGCCGGCATCATGGTGGACACGTGTAATCTCAACCCTGGGGAGGTAGATCCTCGGATCTCATTGGCCAGTCAGTCTAGTGGACCAGGCAGTTACAGGTAAAAATGAGAAACCCAGTCACACTTCTGCCCCAAGTAAGCAAATGGCAAAAATCCAAGGTGGATGGCTCCTGTGTGATGACACCCAAAGTTAGCTTGTGACCCCCACACATGAACACATATGTGCATGGGATTCTTGTCCTTGTTTGCCTTCTATTCCTGCAATAAAATAATGATCAAAAGCAACTTAGGGGAGAAAAGTGTTTCAGGTTACAGCTTACAGCCCATCATTGAGGGAAGCCAGGCAGGAACCTAGAGGCAGGAACTGAAGCAGAGACCATTTGAGAACTCTGCTTACTGACTTGTGGCCATTCCCACATTCAGCAACTTTTCTATTACAAACTAGGACCACCAGTCCAGCGGTGACAAAGTGCACAGTGTACCAAGTCCTCCCACATCAATTGTTAATCAAGAAAATGTCTCCCCTTCCTCAAACACACTCACAGGCTGATCTGTTAAAGGCAGTTCCTCAGTTGAGGCTTGCTCTTCTCAGGTGATTGCAGTTTGTGTCAAGCCAACAAAAACTAACCATTGCAACCTTGCTTATACAAATGTACTTGTACACACACACACACACACACACACGTGTAAACACAAAATGAGAAACAGAGCTCCTGGTGACCTGGAGTAACAACGTTTGAGCACGAGTCCTTTGTGCCTTCTCTCCTCCCTGTTCCTTTCTCTTTATACTTCTCTAGTGACTCTGCAGTGGCCATGAAGGTGACATTGGCACTCTCTGTAGATGCATGCTTCCCACGACACTGCAGTTCACCACACAATCTGCTGCTTCCTTTGGTGTGAGCAATGCCTAGGAGCTAATGTAATTCCTCAGGCTCTCTGCTGAATTGTAGGAGCTGCCAATCTCCGCCCTGGCCTCTGGATGAGTTCTTTGAAGAATACCCATTGCCTGGAGCCACTGTCAAACTGGCAGCGGAGCATTCAGCATGATGTCCAGTCTTTCTGGACTCATCTGTGGCTCCTCCAGCCATTTTCAGTGAAAAATATTCACCAGAGGCAGAGGCTGCAACTCTAGCACAGTGTACAAATACAACAAGTTGTTTCAACCGAGGATCTCTGGGCATGAGAGCAATAGGTCTTCATTTTGCCATTCAAGTTGACTGTTCTTGAAGGAGCAAATATCCCACTTCTGCATATTTTCTGTTCAAGACTCTAGTGGATGAGAGTATCTTCTCTTTCAATTCTAGAATATTTCTAGGATAGACATCTGGGAAACCAATCAACATCTTCTAAGCTGCTACCGGAGAATTCCCCAGTTGTAACTTTTGGTTTTCGAACCTGGAAGCATCTTTACTACTTTCTGAAACAGGCATGCAAGCCAGATGACCTGATGTGACCGGCCTTAGGATTTCCATCTGTAGTCAGGCTTGTTTTCTGCCAACGCATGGAAACATTCCTCAGAGAACTCACATCTGTAGCTGTGGAAGGATGGTTAGTTTACATTCTAGTGTGGGGGCCTGCTGGAGGCCCTTTCTCTTCAGTCCCTGCCTGAAGTTAACAATGTAAATATGACACCATTTCCCAGTGCAAGGAGCTCATTCTGGTGACAGATACATCAGTGCAGTCAGGGACATTTTAAGCATATTTGCTGACATAAGGTTTGTATGCAGTTTGTCTAGCATTGTGTGTTTGTATCTGTATGCTCACATGTTCATGGACGAGTATAGGCATGTCTAAAATGTGCACTCCTACATAAACCTGTCTTGGGCATGCATAGTTTGCATGCATATTTTTCCAACTTCTGTCATGGAGAGAGTTTTCTAGTCTTTTCCTAAAGGCTTTATAGCATTTACACTCCTCATCAGTGTGGCCATTGTCAAAGGTTGTCCTGATGAAGGCTTAGCACAATAGTTGTTACACAGTCCCTCTTCCGCTAGAACTTCACGAAGGCAGGCATGTTGGCCCCTGGAGAAGCCCCTTTCAATCCACAGTCAGTTAGCTTCGAGGTTCTGGACCTACTGTGAGGTCAAAGGTCACAGGGAGAGGAAGTGGCAGAGGAAGGTGTTTAATTCATGGCAGCCAAGAAGGACACACACAGAGAGAGAGAGAGAGAGAGAGAGAGAGAGAGAGAGAGAGAGAGACAGAGACAGAGACAGAGACAGAATACACACAGAGAGATATTATTTGTCTTCTCTTTCTTTCCCTATTATTCCACCTGACCCACCAGCCTATGGGTTGTTGCTTCCACATTCAGATGGGTCTTTCCTTTAGTTAATACTCTTTGGAAACCGGCTCATAAACATACCTGCGCTATGTTTTACCAATCTCCCAGATAGCTCGCAGTTAATCATCTTGACAATCTAGCTCACCATCACAGCAGTGACACAGTTGGTGGCAGAGAAAGCAATCAGGGGAACATTTCCTTGCTGAGAAACACCAACAGACAGAAGGCTATGTTCTCATCTCAGCTCTTTCTGGGCCTGTGGTACAGCCTGAGGCTGATCATAGCCCTCTGTGTCTTCCAGGACTTGGGTCAGGCCAATTAAACACCAGACACTAACAATACTGGCTAAGAGGAGAGATACTGTACCTCCCTCTAGGGCCAGCTTCGTAGGTGATGCCTTCCTTCTCTGGAGGTTGGAAACCGATGGCAAGGCAGACTTTGTAGATCTTTTTAGACACTGAAACTATTATTCTGAGAGTGAAAATATTGACAGAGTACAGATGGGATCTTCTCAAGAAAAAGAAATGAAAACGCTACATCTTGTAAGAAATTGAAAAAAAAAGCTGTTTGAAGAAATGCATCAGTCTAAGAGGCAAGAGTGTGGGGCTGGGTATCCGACCTATAATGTGAAAACCAGCTGGCTGGGCTCCAGGATGAAGGACACTCTGCCAGCCTCTCCAAGTCAATTCATCTCCCCAGGTCCAGGATCGGGGAGATGCTGCACTTCTGAGCCTGCGCTCAGCCTCTATAAATCAGAAGCTCTGCACTTTAATAAGGAGCCATATTTTCTGCATCTTGAGCTTTGTACTGAAGTAAAAGTTTGCACTGGTTGGTCTGCAGACTGGTTCATGTGAGTGGGATTGTCCCCACCTGTCATTAATGGTGGTAACAGTGATGATGACAGGAAGGTTTGCTGTGTATTTGCCATAAGCCAGAGGCGATGCCTTCTGCACTGGATCATCCGACTTCCTCATGACTATTCCTTTTTTTTATTATTAGATATTTTCTTTATTTACATTTTAAATGTTATCCCCTTTCCTAGTTTTCCCTCTGAAAATCCCCCATGCCCTCCCCCTTCATTGCTCCCCAACCCACCCACTCCTGCTTCCTGGCCCTGGCATAATTCTTTAGGGATTATTATCATCCTCCTTTCAAAAACAAGAGCCTAGGCTCAGAGAGGTAAAATAATTTTCCAAAAGTGACACATACTATGCCAGGCTTTAAGACCCTACATGGAACCAGGAAAAGATGCTCCTGTTTGAGTACGAGTGTATGTTTGTGCGTATAGCCATGTACGTATGCAGAGACCAGAGGTTGAGGCTGGGCGTCTTCTTTCATCATGTTTCACCTTATTGTTTGACATAAGGTCACTCATTAAACCTGATTCATTTAAACTAGCAGGCCCCAAAGACCCTGCTGGCCTCACCTCTGTAGTACTGTGATTACAGCCAGCTTCAACCTCAGTCTCACCTTTTGTGTGGGCTCAGCCATTGAGCTCAGACCTCCTTGTACCTTACCGATTGAACCATCTCCACAGTCCAAGGTGCACCCCTGTTGAGTTGGAATAAGACATTCTTTGTGTGGAAACACATTTCCCAGTGCAGAGGTTGTAAGTGGTTGGCATCTTTATATAACGAAATATAAAGATTGATCACCCCCAAGTCAGTTTCTACTTTGTGGTACTGGGCAATCTGGGTTTCAGTCCCTACTTGTCTCATCTGAGTGTGCATATGCAGTGTGCACCATGCACGACCACGCTGCTCTGTCTCTAAGTGATGATATTAGGATTTGATCCTAAGCTGTCTGCCTGAGAAACAGATATTTGCATTCACATGAATTTAAATTCTTGTCATTATGTAAAGATAATACACAATTTCTTCTCATAAAATGGAGATTTCCAAATATGCATAGAGAACTATCAGATCTATGGTCACTAGTACAGAGGGCCTGGCAGTGTGCAGCTGGTGAGACCACTGGGGACTAAATTCTGTTTTCTCAAGTAGATACTGTTCTTGGTTGAATAGATATGAAAATGATCCCAAGGCTGAATGACGAGTTATGGGGATCTGTGAGAGTTCTGCAAAGGAGGCTTAGGATGGTCTGAGCCCAACCCATGTGCTCAAGGTTCGAGTTGAACACATCTGCTATTTCTTCATGGATGAAAAGAGGGTCAGGTATGCAACCACCAGGACATAAGCTTGGTTTCCAGCACCCAAGTGAAAATGTATGTTGGTGAATGGTTGAAATCCCAGCCCTGAGAAGTCAGAGACAGAAAGACTCCCAGGGCTCACGGGGTATCGAGTCTAGCATACTGGTGAGCTCCATGCCAACGAGAGTCCCTGACTTAGAAAGTGAGGTGTATGTGGAGAAATTATGGCCCAGTGCTTAAGATCCCATACTGATCTTGCAGAGGAAGGAAGGACGTGAGTTCAGTTCCCAGAATCAGCTTACCCTTGATTCCAATGTGTGTGTGTGTGTGTGTGTGTGTGTGTGTGTGTGTGTGATTCCTCCAGCCTCTGTAGGCACCTGCACTCACGTGTACATACACATCCACAATTGAAAATGAAATAAAACAATATTTTTGTAAAAAAGGGGAAAGCAAGGTAAATGTAGTCTGGGGAATGATGTCTGAGGTTATTGTCACATGTCCACAGGCACATTCATCATGCATGTGATAAGATTATGTGGAAATGCACACGGAGCTGAGTGTGTGCAGAACAGTGAAGCCTGAACATCCTTGGGGTGTGTGGCGTCTGACAGAGTTAGAGCTCTGCAAGATACTTACTTCTAGGAGAAAGCTGGTGAAGAGTAATTTCGAAGTGGGGTGCTATTTCTAGTGAATTTATCATTATTTCAAAATAGGGAGTTCAAAAATTCTGTGGGGAGTGCTTACATGTGACCAGAATACAGGGAATCCACACTGCAATGCATATTGTGTAATATCAATAGGAATAAGAACAAAATAGTCAAATCACAGTTAGGGATGAGGAGATGGCTCTGTTGGCAATGCTTGCTGCACAGGCCTGAGGGCCGAGCCCGAGCTTCGCTGCTCACGTGAAAAGCTATAAAAGTCTTGATGTGGTAGTGTGCCCTTGTGGGGACGCAAAGACAGATGGATCTCCCGGTCACGACCAGTGAAGCCGGCAAACCTACAGAGCTCCAGGCCAATGAGAGACTTTGTCTTTCTAAGTTGTGACTCAGTTTAGAGCACAGAGCTGTGTATGTGGATTGCTCACACAAACGAATGAGGAAGCTTCGTGAAGACAGCCGCAGCTAGAGAGTTATAACAGGAAGACCAGTTGTCAGTCAACATTGCTTTTCACTCTGCTGATGTCTGAGTGTGAGGAAACGTGCAAGATCCCCACAGATGAAAGTGACAAGGATAGCTGTTGGGCATACAGCATAATTTGAAGAATAATAAAATCCACATGTAAAATGAATGTATGTATATATGTTTGAATATACAAACTAAGAATATATGTATAATTGTGCTATATGAACAGTAGAAGGAGAATGCCAAGTATGTATATGCTTATGTAAGTGAAGAGAAAAGCCATTTGGAATGATATGCCCTAAACTAATAGTGGAGAAGCAATGACTAGATTGTCACCTGCAAATGATTTCACTTAGCCATATTATAAACTCACAGAGTACGAACTACTGTATAGAGCTCCATTTTCCGCATAGCACCATGGACCTGGGAAGCCACTCACTAAAGACCATGCATCTAAGCTGGGATTCCTCAGACCACAAGTTTCTCTCTATCTTACTGAGCTTGGACCTTCCAGTTGGGCTCAAAGAAAATCCCTCCTCTTTAGAGACTGTAGACAAGAAGTAAGTAGAGAAGGTCAGGGAAGATAGTCTGATGGAGAAACCAAGAGGGAGTAGAAAGCCACAGCCCTCAGAAGACCCAGTGTTGCTGGCCGTGTCACTTGCCCAGAGCTGTAGTGCGCCAGTCTCTCTGCTCTGTGAGGGCGAATGACAGCACAGGGGAAGACATTTCTGTCATATACTTGGTCCTGGCTCCATCATTGCTGATAATCCCTTGGAGAAGGAGAACTCATGTAGCTCCTCTCTGGAACAGGATGTCAGGGGATGAGGAGAAGGGAAAAAGATGGGTCTCTCTTGAATGCTGAGGAGAAAGCACTGACCCTTGCCCTGGGAATTCCCAGACAACAGGTGAGTCAGAGGTGGAAGGTCACTCACTGGCAGGCAGGCCACGCCTCCCACTGTGGATGGGCTCCTTCAGCCCTCACTAACGACCTGAGGATGGAGGAGCAAGAACATCGCAGGGAGTAGGCAATTTCACTTTTTAAACACAAATCTCTTCTTTTCTCGCCGAGCCTTATAGGCATCACACAGAAGCCTCTGTCCACCTCAGTGCCAGAGCATCATCCCCTGGGATAGATCCCCTCAGCGCCATGCTGGCTCCTTTACAGCCCAACCCCTACACGGAGTCATCATTAAGTAATTAGCAGCACCGTTAGTGGTTTGGTCGTTCTCAGCTTTGGAACATGAACTTCATAAAGGCAGAAGGCAATTTCGTGCTAATTAATGAGTTTCTATTATCCAGCCCAATGCCCTCCACATAGCAGGTGCCCAGTAAATACGGATACAGGAATCTAATATTAAAAATAAAGTCTTCATGTGGTTTCTCAATGATAATGAGCCTAATAAAGACTAAGTGGTTCTGGATCTTGCTTCATTTATCCACAGAACTACTGGATCTTATTTACACCATATGATTGATATGCAAGGCTTTCGGCAAGCCATGAGACTGTGGAGACAACAGAGCATACGTCATCTTTGTCTTCAAAGCTTGAGCTCCTGGGTCTGGGGAGAAGCCTCAGTGCTTGTCATGCAGAGGAGAGGACCCCAGTTAGATCCCCAGAACTCTCCTTTAGAGAAAGCCAGAAGTGGTAGCCTTTAATCCTGTGCTGGTCAGCCAGTCTAGCCAAAGCCATCAGCTCCAGGTTTAGCAAGAGATCCTGTCTCAGGAAATAAGGTGGCAAGTGACTGAGGAGGACACTCAATGTCAACCCCTGGCTTAGGGTGTGCTTTTATACACAAAATACAACAACACACAAATTAAATTCAATGTCTAGGGTGCCACGTCCCCGTGCTGGCCAACTGAGACCTATGTGAATATTGTCCGGGGTGGGTCTATCGGTTGCTGCCCAGTGAGGAGCTCTCACTCATCATCCAGTTGTAGTCCCTCAGAAGCTAGCTGGAACTTCCCTCTGTCCTCTCTGGACTTTCTCCGGACACCTATTTCTCAGGGCAGTTCACCAACTGCACAGTCTCCTTCCAGGGAGCCTGAAGTTAAACACACTCAAGGTGACTAATTAGGTGCGGGTCTAGTCTCCCCTCAGCTCAGAGCTGCAAGACCTTGGGGGGAAGTTACATAAATCAGCTAAGCTCTACCTTTACTAGCAAGGAGTTGGTCCCCACCCCCAGGCTCTGTGTTGCTTGATGCTTAATTAAGACGATGTGTGTGGTGGCAATGCTTGGCTAAGCCTGTGGAGCCCATTCCACGGAGAGGAGGCTGGCTGTTCTTCTATTCTCCTATGAAAATGCTTGTGCATTGGGGGGCCTCAAGGAGCACCCGGGGCATACTGTTGCCTCCAAGGCAAGTAAGGAGGTAAGGAAGCTAATTCTCACAAAGCTTCTGGTCAAGTTAGTGCTTTGATTAGGTTTTGGGAAACAGACAAGCTCTCTCTCTCTCTCTCTCTCTCTCTCTCTCTCTCTCTCTGTGTGTGTGTGTGTGTGTGTGTGTGTGTCTGTCTGTCTGTCTGTCTGTCTATCTGTCTGTCTGTCTGTCTGTCTGTCTGTCTGTCTGTCTGTCATTTCCCATCCCCTCTCTCGAGACTGCTTTTTCCTTAAAGGTGAAGAATCCATTTGCCTTTGAATGTATTAAAAGAAAAGTGTCTCCCTCTTTTCCCATTCAATCTGTCCTTCTGTCCCTTGCCATTATCTCTGAGCTATTCCCCTCCCTCTCTCTCATGTATTCTGGTTTTGAGGAACTTAGATGGCATAATTCTTTTTTTTTTCCCTTTGGTTTTTGAGTCAGGGTTTCTCTGTATAGCTCTGGCTGTCCTGGAACTCACTTTGTAGACCAGGCTGGCCTCAAACTCAGAAATCCTCCTGTCTCTGCCTCCGAGTGCTGGGATTAAAGGCTTGCGCCACCACACCCGGCTAGATGGCATTAATTCAATATTCCTTATAAGAGACATTTAAAACCAAAGGCAGGATCTCAATGACTCTTATAAAAATAATCTAAATGAATGTAAAAATTTCACCATTTTTGCAAGAAGAGAAAAAAAAATGCAGCTAAGAACACAAGGAAAAGAATTGGAGAATGAAAGTTTCCCAAACTCCAGGGCAGAAGTGACTCCCTGGCACTTTCTAATACCTAATGTACAATGTATCCTCATAGCCTCAGGCTAGACCATCACCCTAGTCTCAGGCTAGACCATCAGCCCTGCCTCCCTTTCCACAGCAACCCCTTGAGCTACTTCAATCCTTCCTTCATTCCCTCCCTTGTTCATGATCTGGAGCTGGCCTTAGTTGCTGGCTCTATATGCAAAACTTGGTATGTTTTCCTTCTTTCTTCCCATCTTCCCTCCCTCCTCACCTCCCTCCTCCCCTTCATTCTCTACTACCACCACCATGCGCTCTCCCTCCCCCTCTCCCTCCTTCCATACCAGTTGATTTTTACTGTGGCCACTGTGGTCTCTGCCCTCACGCCTTTCCCTCTCATTTGGTTTCTACAAAGCTTCCTTCACAGGTCTCTGCTCTTCTTTTCTCCCCTCACCACCTACCTGCTTTCTCACAGCCACTACCTGGGGTGTGAGTGCAGCCACATCTCTTTCACACACTTCCCTGCTTTTAAGCTTTGAGAAAACTCAGAGCCTGGTACCTCATTCCTTATGTGTCCATGTCCCTCTTAGCCCCTCTGCGGGACTGCTGGGATCCTTAAACATTCCTGGGTGCTCCCCCTCACCCCTGCCCCCACAAGCCTTTGACAGACAATGGCATAATCTTCTAAGTAGGATTTGTCTCAGGTCTCCAACTTCACTGTCATCTTCACTTTGAAACTGACCTTCCCACCTGATTGCAGATACATTCCGTCTGAGGCTTTTCTACCTTATCCAACGGTAGCTTTACTTGCTGTTATAACACCTGCCAGCATACTGAATGGTTTGCTGTAAGTTTGTCCCCACTGTGCCCAGCAAGTGAAGGTCTGCATATGGCTTTCTAATATGTAGGAAACACAACAATGTATAGCACATAAACATTCCAGTGGGGGAAAAATGTAAAACAATCTCTACCTTTATTCAACGTTACGCTCCAGCATGAATTTTGACTAAGTAGTAAAAAGGAAAAAAAAAACATAAAAGACACAATTGAAGTTGGAGGGTCATTGAAGGTACATGATTTCTTTAGTCTTCAGAAAGAAAGCAGAAATCTGGTCAGCTTTTTCTAAGAGTGTAACTCTCGATGAGCTAACCACACACCAGCAGAAGGCTATACAGCCAAGAATATTTGGGTAGCACAAAGTGGTCTTAATGGGGACAAGAAGAACACAGAGTTTGGTGAAAGGGAAGCTGGAATGGATTTGTGTACAGTGGAGGAAGGGAGGATGAATATACCAAAACATGAACGAAATTCTCAAGAATTAATAAAAGTACATGTGCTGCTTGGGTTTGCGTCAATTTGCCATAAACCTAGACTTATTGAAAAAAGGTGGATCGTAATTGAGAAAATGCTTGCATAAGATCGGCCTGCAGGCAAATCTGTGGTTAATGAGTGATGCGGTACAGAAGGATCCAGGTTCCTGGGCCTGCAGGCAGGTCTGTGGTTAATGAGTGATGCGGTGCAGAAGGATCCAGGTTCCTGGGCCTGCAGGCAGGTCTGTGGTTAATGAGTGATGCGGTGCAGAAGGATCCAGGTTCCTGGGGATGCTGCTCCTGGCAGGTGGTCCCAGGTTCTGTAACAAAGCAGCAAGCCTTGGGGAGGAATGGGTCACCAAGCAGCACTCCTTCATGAACTCTGCTTCGGTTCCTGCTTCCAGGTCCCTGCCTTGAGTTCCTGTCCTGACTTCTCTTTATGATGGACTACAGCTATAAGCTGAGATAAATCCTTTCTTCCTTGAGTTGCTATTGGCTATGGTGTTTTTCCACAGCAGAAGAAACCATAACTATGACAATGTATTTTTTTAAATTATGGAATAAAAATTTTTCAAATCAATAAAAATATGACTGATTAGATTCGGGGATTAGGAGACTAGAAATGGATCACTACTGAACTCAATATGTGCGGGTGACTGATTGCTTACCGTGTGCCAGGCCCTGTGTTAGTAATTGGCATCTTAGAGGCTGGGTCAGATGTGTCTTCTGCCCTTATGGAAAGAAACAATTGTAACTGTTATCTTAGTTGTACCAGTGCCATGATCAGTGCCTGCTAGGAACACAATGGAGGACACAATGTATTTTGTGTGATAGCTGAAGTCTGCAATGATGGAGTAGCCATGGTAGAGGACAACAGCTCACATCCTGGCAAGCAGGACTGGGGAGAATGCTGTGCTCCTGGGTTTCTTTCTTCTCCTTCATTTCACACAGGCCCTCAGCTTCCTCCATGTTGCCTTCTTGATTGTCTCTGTGTGCTCTTGAAAACACACCCAGAAGTGTCTTACAGATTCCCTGTTTCTCAATTCAATCAAGTTAACAGTTAAGATGGATCAACCCAAAATGCCGAGTTTATGTCAAGAACACTGGTATTGAGGAGAAGTCCATGGGTCTGAGGACAGAAGCTTTCCATAAGGAGTTGGAAAGTTTCCCCAAAGACATTGTATTTAAGTTGAACTCTGAAGAATGAGAAAAAATGAATGGGCGGGGGGGGGGGTTGCAGGCAGGACAGAGCTACAGCAGTGAGTACTGTGTGGAGGGCTGTGATGGATGGAAGCAAGGGAAGGTCAGAGTGGCTGGAGGGGCAGGGTCCAGAGGAAGACTGAGCTGCTAGACAGCATCTGAATTGTGCCGCACCTTTGAGGCCATACAAGGAATTTGGTCTCTATTGTAAGCCTCCCCAAGGCCATCTCTCTAGGTTTCTACTGCATTGGATAACAGGAGTTGTGTGATACAAAGACCCTCATGACTGTGATGGAGAAAGAGCAGGGATCAGCAGTTGGAATATGAACACATTAAGAGTTGGTTAAGAGGATTTTGAGATTTTTTATATGGGAGAAGTTAGAGACTTGAGCTTGTGTGCTGGAATAGTGATGGCTTTAAAATTCTAGCTCCCCATTCCCTCACTGTGTGACCCTGATCTTTTTGCATTCTGGTTCCTGATAGATAAGATGAATAACAGTGTGGGCCTGAATACCAGAGGCTTTCCATGGAGATCTCTGGCTAGGCCTGGTGTGAGGGTTCTGGTGAAGGGAAGTGAGTGCGGACACGGAGGCAGTGTCTGCCATGCCTTCCAGGTCACTTGGTAACTCTGAACCACACTTTGCACGGAGTCAGGTCTAGCTGGGCCCACAAAAAGCCGACTATCCAGTGAGGAGTGCGTCAGAACCTCAGGTGGCACTTCGGGAGAACAGATCTCTTCCCAAGTGTTACAGCTCCTGGAACAAAAGACTCAGATGATGGAGAAGTTCTCACACACCTTTAATTCCTGGATAGGATTGATATACAGTTTTGGGGGTGATTCAAGGTTCGACAGCAAGTACCTCTCATTGGCTTAGACTGAGAGCTTGGGGAAAACCTGATTTGCATGTGGGAAGGCATGGTGCTGCTCCTACATGACTGATAGCCACACACTTCCACAGGAGCCAGGGGCCCAGAGACATGATCGAACACCTTCTGTCCCATGTAGGTGGAAATCACCATTCAGGGGTTCCAGACCTTTGCTCGACTGGAGAACAGGCTGTCTGTGTGCAGCCCACTGTCCCACAAATCCCCTCCCCCCCCTTTTTTTTTATAAGGGAGAGGTGTCACTAGAATAACTGTCTCATATGTCGGGAACAGTTTAATACTGAACCAAGATCTGATTGGTAGTGATTTTTGCAATGCTACTCATCTGCTGCTTTAGAATGAGACAGGGTGCCAAGAGAAGCAAGGCTCCAATGGCTAGTATGGGGCCAAGGAGGGGAAGAAACCAAGCTACCAAGGGATTAGAGAACCAAGGGGTAAGGGTGTGCCTGGAGGTTCCCCCAGAGTTCTTTGAGCATTTTTATATCTTGTTCTACCAGCCCAGATTCATTGACATAAAAGCAACATTTCTCCCCCAGCAAAACGCAAGTCCCTCCCTGTTCAGCCGTCAGTAAGTCCAGGGCTCTCTGGTTTTGGTGAGCAACTCCTGCTAAGCAGGTTATCTGGCATTGAAGAGACTCAAGGCTGTCTGTAGTGGAAGCCATAGCCTGGTCAAGCTTGTCTTGGAAGTCATTGGCCAGATGTTGTGTTTGGATGAGGGCTGCTCCAGTGGTTCCTCTTGCACTCAGTGAGAGAGCAAGGCCTAGTCCAATGAGCAGAGGGATGAAGATCTCTCTTTTCTTCCAGCTTTCTCTCATCTGCAAGGCGAGCTATTCATGTTTGTAGAGATAAACCTGGGGAACAATTATCACGGGGGTGCAGGAGCCTTGAAAAGGAAGGTTAATACAGGCACCTGTAGTGCCTTTGTACCAGAGGAGGGCAGGAGGGTTAACACATACTGATTTGGTGATGGTGATGTCATATGTAAGAAGGGGTTTTGAGGAGGGTCCTACAAGGCAAAGTTGGGGAGGGAGCAGGGGGGGTTAGGTCAAAGGGAGGAATGTCCTGTGCTTTCCTCGTGGGTAGGGTTCCATGGAGGTCGTAAAGGGAAATGTTAATGGGAACAGCTGCTAATAATGGTCACACAGAAAAAGCACTGGGAGGAGTTGGGATGGGTTGTTAAGGGAAGGAGGTCAGCTGTGTATTGGATGTACTGTAGCCAGGAGAGGGTAGCTCGCAGCTCCTTCTGAAACTGATTTTCCTGTAGGATAATGTTAGCATGGGTAAAGGCTGATTTGAAGGCAGGAACAAGCTCACGGGAGATGTGCAGGTCGGCAACTGGGTATTTGGCATAGCCATTGGGTAAAGTTTACCCATGACTCCAGTCCGCCAACATTCATCCCATGGATCACCTATGGAAAGCTGAAAATGAGTTTTAAGGTTAGTGATCATGGTGCCGCCATGACTGGTGGATTCCATTTTGCAGCTCCAGTATCTACAACCTCCATATGTGGAGACCTTCTGGAGACATTCACCTGTATTTGGGTAAGGAAAGCAGAGAAAAGGACTGAGGATAGTTGAGATGGAATCTGGGTGTAGAGGGATCTCAATCCTGGTTCGACATCCTTTGAGTGGACAATCCTGGGTCCCTATAATATTGTTGTGTCCATTATAGGTTTCCCTAGTGTAGAATCTCCAGTGGTAGGTATTGGGAAAACTAAGGAGAGGCTGGGCAGCAGCAGAGTTAGCATGAAGAATGACAAAAACAGCCAAGAGAATAGAGGAGAGGGGGGCTTGTGGAGGGTACATGGCCTGGGCAGCATTCACCAGGTCATGGATGTCCTTCCAGGAGATCTTGTTGTCCTTCTGGGTGTGGCATTTCCTCTGCCTCCTCCTCTTCCTCTTCCCTCTTTGATCTGCCAGCAAGAGGCGGGCCATCTTCTTGGTTGTTAGGGTGGTGTCGGACGTTTCTGGCAGGATCCCAGATAGGCTTAGGCTGGTTCTGTGGAAAGACATAAGCAAAACCCCTCCCAGTTGTAAGGAGGGTGTCTGGTCCCTTCCAAATTCTGTCCAAAAGATCTCGCCATTGTGTGTGGCAATGGAGGGAGATAGGAGGATGTTTGGAGTTTTTGTAGATGTTAAATATGTTTAGGGTAGTCAGAGCCATCATTAATTGTACATTGGGGGATAGGTGGTTGCCTTTTGTTTTAGGGGTTGGGCTTTTAGGGTTTGATGTGTTCTTTCTATTATTCCTTGGCCCTGGGGGGTGTGGGGAATGCCTGTATGATGGGCAATTTCCCAGTGTGTGCAGAAAGCTTTGAATTGAGAGCTACTGAAGGTCCAGCAGTTACCTGTTTTTATCTGTTGAGGAATGCCCATGATGGCAAAGGTGGAGAGCATATGGTGAATCAACCTTTTTGAGGTTTCATATGTTTGGGCTGTAGCCCATATAAAATGTGAGTACGTATCTATGGTGACAAAAACATTTCTGTCTACCGAATTGGGTGGCATCAATTTGCCATTGGACTTAAGGCCTCGGGATTGGTGCCTATCATCTGTAAGGCTGTGGTGGTGATGAGGGATACACAAGAGGAGCACAGCTTTATTGTCCTCTGGAGCTGAGCAAGAGGGATGTGGGGGAAGCGGGCATGAAGCCCCTTTATGCTTGTGTGTGTACATGAATGAAATTGATCTGCTTGCTCAGTGGAGGCTAGGAATATTCCCATTGAGGCAGTCTGGTCAGTGAGTGCATTTTCCTTGGATAGAGGACCTGGCATGAGACTGTGAGAACAGATACGCTGGATGTAGATGGGGAAGTCTCCTTCCTGTAGGAGGGTGGAGAACTATGTGAGTAGAGGGGAAAGTGGGTTTGCATCTAGTTTGATGAAGGATTTTGACAACCAGGGGAGCAAATTGACAGCATATACACTGTCTGAAAAGAGGTTAAGGGGGCACTTGATGTCTTTTAGAGCTAGATAGATGGCATAAAATTCTTTATATTGGGGGGAGTGACTGGGGAGCTCTTTGAATCAGAGGATAGGGGGTTCATCCTCAGGGAAGTAGTATATTACTGCTGCAGCCCCCTCTCTCTCCCATCAGTAAATATTGAGGGGGATCCCACCATGGGCACTTTTGAGAATAGTTTGGGGGGCAGCCATCACAACAGGGGGAGAGCAGAGGCCCATTTCTTGTCAGGATAATGGCTGTCAATTTGTCCTGGGAATCCTATTAAGCTGATAGCAAAGCAGGAGTTATTTTGATTAGCCACTGAATATCAGAGAGGGAGAAGGGGATGACAAGAATGTCAGGTTCTTTCCCTAGGGTTTGCAGGGTTCTATCTCTGCCATTTTTAATCATGCTAGCCAACACATCTACCTCATTTAAAATTTGGGGTGTACCACCCATCGGGGTGTGGAGCCATTCTAGCACCCCCTGAGGTTGGTAAAGGGCCCCCAAAAGTGTAGGGGAGGAGTTAAAGATGAGGAGCTGTATAGGTTTTGTTGGGTCATACCTAGCTAGAGCCATATCTTTTAGGGCTGCATTAACAGAATTTAGAGCTTGAACTACCTCCAGAGACAGTGTTCTCAGGGACGAGGGATTTTTGTCTCCTTTCAGGAGGTTAAAGAGGGGTTGAAAGGTGTTTGTAGGAAGGGACAACCAGGGCCAAAGCCAATTGAGGTTGCCCAGAAAACTCTGGAGGGAGGCAAGAGTTAATTTTTGAGGGAAGGAAAAGGTAGGTTTGGGTTTTTAGTTTTGTATTGGACTCCTGAGTAGCATGGGAATCAGGGTTAGTTTTTGCAAGACTCTCGAATATTACAAAGTTGTTGGGTGGCCAATGGTTGAGGGTAAGGGACTCTGGAGTTAGTCAGGGCTTCATTTATGAGTTTTGAAGGTATTTTGCTTTTATGGCTTGGAGAGGGGGAGGAGAGATGCCTCCTCTGAGGGAGGTGAAGGTGGTAGCTCCTTTTTTTTTTTTTTTAATGGAGCCTTGCCTTTGAGTGGGAGAGGGAGGGGCAGGAAGAGCAGATGGCTTATTTAGTGTTTCCTCTGAGCCATAAGGAGGCAGGGGTGGGTAGATGGATTTTATTTCTCTTATTAATTGGGTAAGGGCTGTGAGATCTGAAATGGAGTGGCTTTTAGGACCTTGATCGTTGGGTTCATCTGACTGAAGGGGCTCAGGAGCTGTGTTGCTATCAGCCTGTCCTATTTTCGATGGCCCTATGCACTGCCGAATTGCTGCTAAGATTGGCAAAAATTCACAAGAGAGTATTTTTCCTTCTCGGGTATCTTTGTTTTTGATGAGAGAAGCTACTCTGATCCATGAGTCTGGGCTATAAAATATTATCATTGGCCATCATGGTGCTATCTGAAGGACTTCCTCCCAAGACAAGGAGGCTGGTGTTTTGGCTATCTTTATTCCTCTGTGTTTTAGTAGGGCACGTATTTCTCTGGCCTGGGCTGATTTTTTTTTTTTTAATGTGATGGTAAGTTGCCCATGATAGAAAAGAGGAGAAGCACTTGTCCAATGGGAACATTCCCTTGGCCTATTTGGCTTCCGGAGATTCCACAGAGATCCAAAATGCTAAGCCTTCCCACAGATTTAAGAACTGGCAGCCACCCTATGGCTTTTAAGTGGCTGCTGCGTTACTAAGTTTTCTTTTTGTTTTAAGGAGAAGTTAGATAAAGAGTCTTTGCCAACACCCATTGTGTGCTGTCAGGATTTAGATAGAGGCCAGAGGAACCTTCAGCCAACACCAGAGAGTAGCTCTGGCCAGGAGGCTTCAGTTGTCCCTTTAGTTTGTCTAAATCCAAGGGATGGCACTGACCGAAAGCACAGTAGGAAAAGACAGATTGTTTCCAGAGTTGTGGGAGGGCTCACCTTCGCGCAGTATTCATTAGGTGCAGTCGTGTCAGTTCACGCCTCACGTCTGGCTTCACATGTGGGCCTGGGTACCAGAGGTTCTCCACGGAGATCTCTGGCCAGGCCTGGTGCGAAGGTTCTGGTGAAGGGAAGTGAGTGCGGGCAGGGAGGCTTGGTAATTCCAAGAAGCTGAATATCCAGTGAGGAGTGCGTCAGAACCTTCAGTAGAGGAGGTCTCTTCCCAAGTGTTACAGCTCCTGGAACAAAAGACTCAGATGACAGAGTAGTTCTCACATACATTTAATTCCTGGATAGGATTTATATACAGTTTTAGGGGTGATTCAAGGTTCAACAGCAAGTACCTCTCATTGGCTTGGACTGAGAGCTAGGGGAAAACCTGATTTGCATGTGGGAAGGCTTGGTGCTGCTCCTACATGACTGATAGCCACACACTTCCACAGGACCCAGGGGCCCAGAGACATGATCGAACACCTTCTGTCCCATGTAGGTGGAAATCACCATTCATTGGGGGCCCCGGGGTTCCAGACCTTTGCTCGGCTAGAGACCAGGCTGTCTGTGTGCAGCCCACTGCCCTACATAACAGGGTGCTTGTTGTCAGCAAGATTAAATGAAGTAACTCTGGAAACATGCCTGCTACATGTTAGATGTGCTCCATTGATACGTGAGTCCTCTTTGCTTGCTTTCTTCCTGAAAGGGAAGGTATGCTCATGCCAGAGACATGGTACTACAAAGGACACCCTGTGACACCAGCTGCCAGACTGCACAGAGGTGCCAAGACTTCCAGTAACACAGAGCACTCCAAGCTTCTGGAAGCTGCAGGATCCTTTTACATCCTTGATGGGAGACATCCAGGACCTCCTGAACATCCGCCATAAACACATTTCCTATGGGGTATATTAATTATGCACTCCTTCACCTCCATGAATATTTCAGGGTTCATATGCATAAATAAAACATACATTAATTAGAAGTTTGCAATTGGATTTCTTTCCTGACCTGTCATTACCGTCAGTGTCTGTTGTCCACAGACATAAATCATTCAACATCCTCCTTCCTGGACCGGGTGTTCTCCTCTGTTAGGTCAGAACAATTGGTTCAAAGAGCCTTGGTGTGTAGTCTCCAAGCAATGGCACTGACCAAATCCTTTTGTTTCTCTTTTGTGGAAGGAATTAAAATTATTCATGAGGTATTGCTCAGCTGAACAGTTGGCTCCTTTCCCTCCACTGCAGGGACAGATTTCCTGGCCAAAGCTTGCTTCTGACGAATTGAACATTGGTTAAAAGTGAACATCTTCTCCAAGCAGGGACATTAATACACTTAATGTTCAGAAAGCCTTGGCATATCCTGCTGGGAGGCTGCCAAGCAAATTACATTAGGCGGATACTCTCACCTTCAATAGGATTATTAGGTGGTCCAAGTTTACTGTGTGTCTATTCACTTGGACCAGGTGCAAACAGATGTGTGCCATTTGTGTCTTCAAAGCATGAGTTGGTGTGTGTCTTCAATGGGTCCTTGATGTTCCCCTCAACAAGTCACCCAGAGAACTGGGACCCTGTTCTGGCTTGTACTTACAAGCTGGGGCCTGATACTCAGAGTCTTTTTTAAACTCTTAAGTTGCCGGCTTGGAGGCTAACTTGTGGATTACTCTCAAAGCACTCTGGCTTAAGGGTCACTAATTGAAACTTCCATAATCAAGCAACATGAACAGGCAAAGTGGGTTGATGGGGAATGGGAGCTGACACTGTGTAATCAAATCAGGGCAGTTGGGACACATGGAATACTGGCGATGAATTTGAACACAGATATGTGTGGCTCTCAGGTTTTAACAAGACCCACTGTGGAAGGGGCAGGTCCTGAAACAAAGCAAGAACTCTTGGGCATATTTCACAGTATGTGTGTGTGTGTTTTGCTGTTGAGTTCACCCTGAATCCTTCTAGTTCTGCTTTTCTTGCTCCTCAATAGTATTCTGCTCTAGAAATTCAAACGAAGGCAAATCTACTGCCTGTCTTAGTTTCTTACCAGGGCATATCATGTGGAAGCACAGACTTCCTTCTTCCTCTGTGCACAGATCTCAGCTTGAAGAATCTCTACAACCAGCGGATGCTTGGTTAGCCCAACAGATATTTTGCAGCTTTTGGTGTCTGTGGTCTGTGCTGCCGCGGAAGCCATGTTGGTGTCTGAGGTTTGTGCTGTCACTCGGGACCAGGTGGATATCTGTGATCTGAGCTGCCAATGGAATCCTTGTAAGAGTTCAGGATCCATGCTGTCATCTTAAACAATGTGGAGCCCATGACTCGTGCTGCTGCTGGTTGCTATAGGCAAGGAAGGCACTATGTGAGTGGTATCAATGACTGCAGACTCATAATTGAGAATGAGAGACACTAAAGGCTTCTGAGACAGCCCCTTCCCCTCAAAGGAAGCAATCCAGACAGCAAGCTATTGAAGAGATTCCTTAAAAGCTGTGATACAGATGCTGAAGTGTAGCCCTTCAGTTGATGGCTCCTGGCAGGGGTCTGGACGGGAGTGGAAAAGCACTCAGTTTTCCTTAAGAGCCTGGCCACTGAGAGTTTGACCACGGTCCAGTGTGTATATGGGCAACACAAAATGGAATGGGTGCTTTTTTTTTTAATGTCATTGTTTTCTGTTTTGGGGATAGCTCCAGGGTTGTAGGGTGGACCTGAGAGGAGTAGGACACACCTGTGATAGGAGGGCATTAAGCAGAATTCCCAAATAATTAATAAAAATATTATGCTAGGAACAAGAGAAGTCAGCAGTGGAGTCACTATACTCATGAACTGAAGGAAAGTGTCTTAGAGTTTTACTGTTGTGAGCAGACACCCTGACCAAGGCAATTCCTACAAGGACAACATTTAATTGGGACTGGCTTACAGGTTCAGAGGTTCAGGCTATTATTATCAATGTAGGAAGCATGGCAGTGTCCAGGCAGACATGGTACAGGAGGAGCTGAGAGTTTGACTTCATGTCCAGAAGGCAAACAGGAGAAGACTGGTTTCCAGGCTGCTAGGGCAAGGGTGTTAAAGCCCATGACCACAGTGACACACCTACTCCAACAAGGCTACACCTATTCCAACAAGGTCACACATCCAAATAGTGCCACTCCCAGAGGACCAAGCATATTAAAACCATCACAGTGAGTTTTTATAACAATCCTTTAAGTATCAGATGGACAAGCAATGGTAGTTAGTATATGTGTATGGGGTACAGACTGATGAGGAAATGCACACATTAAATTGTAATGATTGAATCCTCAGCATCTCTTCATTTTCTAGCATGTTATTTGTTCTCCCTTTAGGTTCCTTGTAAAAATGAGTTATCATAACCAGTTACTCTGTTATGATGTCTTCTTCTTTAGTGCCATTCTGTTGCTGTGATAAGACTTCCAGGCCAAAAGCAACTGAAGAATGAAAGGGTCCACTAGGCTTACAGTTCCAGGCTGCAGTGTGTTACTGAGGGCGAGTCTAGGCAGGAGTTCATCTACAGTCAAAAGCAGAGTCAGAGAATACATGCATACTCCTCACCTGCTGCTCTGCCCAGCTAGCTTCCTTCACTTCTATACAGCACAGCCCCTGAGACAGTGTCGCACACATTCAGTGTGGGTTGTCCACTTCCATTAACAGGCAAGGTGACCTCCCACAAACATGCCCACAGGCTAAATGGATCTGGACAGTTCTGCTCCTGAGACTCCCTTCCCGAGATTCTAGGCTGCAGGTAGTCAATGTTTAAAGCCAACCAGCATGCCACCTGCTTAAATGCTCTTCAGCATCCAGTGTGCAGCTTCCTGTGTCCTTCTTGCCTCTCTTTCCTGAGAGCACCCACCAGTCTGTTCTCTACCTCCAGAAAAGCGGTTGTTTGCCTTTCTCCCATGAGTGAAATCATGAAGTGTGTGTCCTGCTGGAACGCAGTCTTTGGGCATTTGATCTGCCTTTGGCCCTTTGATAGAAAGTGACCTGTGTCCGAGTCTCTTATTAGTCCACCAATCACCTGAGTCTGTTTGCTACAAAGTTCTACATGCTTCTGTTTCCTGACATGTTATTGCTTGACATCATTTTGTCACCTGGCAAAGATATGGTTAAGAGCTTTTCTACAATAGGTGGTTTTATAAACTGCTAGGAGATAGGGAAATGGGTGCCATCCTTTAAGGAAAAAAAATGGTATTATAAATCAATGTTAAAGGAAGTTCCAAGCAGTTTTACTCTGGGACTTGATTCCTGTGTCTATCCAGAGGGGTCTGGGTTAACTTAGTTATCCAGAACCTTCTCTGTGCTAGGCTGTGTGTCTGCATAAATGCCTCGTGTGTACCCTTGACAGTTCCATCAAGCAGATATAAATACCAAGGCCATTTAAACAGGAGGAAATTGTAATTCAGAGAGGTTGAGTCACTTGTCCAAGACCTTCAGCTGCTGGACCAAAAAAGATTGAGGCTTCAGACCAATGCATTTTTTTCTAGATAAATTAGCCATGTAACTGGCCACACTCCATGACAGTGCTATTCTGGAAGCCCCATTTAATAAGTTAAAATGAATTTTATGGGCAGCTGAGTAATTATTCGACTTGAACCCAATTAAAAATTGAGTGCATTCTGCCCAAGTTGAGGACTTCTTTTGATTAATGCCAGACAAATGGATTTCTCTTTTTAGTCAGAACTCTGAGGCCCAGATGGCTGGACTGGCTTTCTACAGATCACCCACTATGAGGTTTGTATGGTGGACCCACAGGTATCTACTTGTCTGTGTCCCTATGAGGACAAGGGGGAAGGACTACATTTCATTTTCATAGTTCTGGGGATTAGAACCTGTGGCCTCAGACATGCTCTGGTTTTCTATTTTGTATTTTTGTCAGTGCCCTAGTTTGCTGTACTAAAACACCAGACAAAAGTAACTTGGGGAAGACAGGGTTTGTTATTTGATTTACAGGTCATGGTACCTCATTAAGGGGAAGCAAGGCAGGAACTTAAGACAGGAAGTCAGAACTGAAGCAGAGGCCATAGAAGAACCCTACTTATCTGCTTGTTTTTGTTAGCTTTCTCAGCTTGCTTTCTGACATCACCCAGCACTACTGCCCCAGTGATGGAACCATTTCCAGTGGGCTGGGCCCTCCCATGTCAAGCACTAATCAAGAAAATGCCCTACTGACTTGATACGGGAAACTTAAAGGTGACATTTTTCTCAATCAACGTTCCTCTACCCTGATGACTCTAGCCTATGCCAAGCTGAGAAAAAGATAACCAGGACAGACAGGTTTTCAATTTCAAACTCATTTCAGTCGCTGATCATGAACTTAACCTGTAGCCTAGACAGGCTTTGAGCCCGCTATCTTCCTCCCTCGTCCTCTAGAGCAGGTGAGGTTAAATGCAGTCAGCAGCAAATCTGGCTAGGAATAGACAGATGCCTGCTCCAGAGACACGGGGTTGTCTTAGCTGCAACCAACTAGTTCGATTAGAACTGATTCTTTTGGGAAACTCAGTATAGATAGGTAGAGGGACTTGCATTTTAGATTCTCTATCCCTGGACATGCAAACTAGCTGTGTCCTTGGCTAGGAGCCTGGGCACGTTACACCACCATCTCAGCACCATTTCTTTTATCTGCTAGTGATAAATGGTCAGAGACTTGGAGTTGCAGAGAATAGAAACTATGCCCAGGAGTTATCACAGAGGGGTGTATAAGCAGCATCCACTTACAATATCTCTCAGCCCAGCTGCTTGGAATACTCTCAAGCACAAACATTGTCCCAGACCCGGATGACTCCAGAGCATCGCCCTGGACATGGTTGTACTGTTCTCTCCGTGGTCCCTCATGCTCAGGGATGTTGGAAGAAGCTGCCACCATCTTCTACTTTTAGAATGGATTTCACTCCATATTTCAGTGCTCACAGCTCCAATTCCATTCACATCTGGGCCCTTGGCATCCACTGTCTACAGTAGAAGGCTCTGCATCCAAAGGTGAGGAAGATGCTTGTAGAAATGGACACATGCCACCCTGCAGGGAAGCTAAGATTCAGGCAGTTCTGGAAGGCACTGGCTCCTTAGGGAAACGATGCCCAAAAGCTCTGAAGCTGACAAGGTGCTTAAGGTCCCTCCTTACCTCAAAGTTACATGAGCAGCCAGGACTGGCAAGAACAGGCATTCCTACCTGTCAAGTTGCCTCCAAGTTCTGCAGAGAGCTCCAAGCTGTCACTCCTGGGAAGGGCATCTGGTGATGCAACTGCCTTAGTTACCCATGCTCTAGTAAGCACCGCTCACCCGTATTTCGATGAGCAGCCCCAGTAAACTCACTGGTCCGTGTTGGGTTTGGCAGTATCGTCACTTAGGTCTATCATCAGTTTCCTAACTGTGATGGAGA
This sequence comes from Mus minutoides, assembly GCA_902729485.2. Taxonomy (NCBI): domain Eukaryota; kingdom Metazoa; phylum Chordata; class Mammalia; order Rodentia; family Muridae; genus Mus; species Mus minutoides. The sequence goes on along the minus strand of LR749620.1, from coordinate 2,490,287 downwards.
GGTGTTTGTTCAGGTCTTCCCAGGAAATATGTCACATAACAAGGATGGGCACAGATAGAACACACATGGGAATTGTCGTCACCACCTCCTTGTCTTCACTCTTGCTTAGCAGGAATTGTGCTAAGTCAAGACAGCTGCAGACAAGAGTGGACTGTTACCATGTATAGTTGTACAATACTGTTAGTAAGGTGGTATGATTGTTGTTGTTGTTGTTGTTATTGTTATTATTATTATTATTATTATCAAGACAGTCTTATTCTGTATCCTAGTTGACTTACAATTCACCAGGTAATCCAGACTGGCCTTAAGGTAGTGGAAATCCTCCTGCCTCAGCTTCACAAGTGCAGGGATTAGAGGGATTAGAGCACCACACTCAACTGGATTTTCTTATCATTTTTAACTTGAGGACAAGGTTGGGTGGACATAGCACTAAACACATAATGCCATATCTGGTACATGGGAAAGTACTGTCATGCAAAAATATACAATGGGTGTGTTTAACAGGAGTGAATTCTCTCTCCCCAGCCCAGATGTTCAAGCTTGTATTTTAGGAGGAGGAGGGAATCTCTTGCTTTTCTTTTAGACGTGGATACATTTTGAAGTCAAAACACAGAAACCTGACAATTTTCCCCAAACCCATGATGCTGGTTGCTATAGCTCAATCAAGGGCTTGACAGCTGCCTAGCAGGTGACAAATGGAATTAAGGGCTCCTGTGGCATTGATGCACAGCTTGAAAAGACCCGTTGCTTGCAGCTCCGGATTGTCTGTCACCCTGTCCATGCCCTGTGCTGAGTTAACAGACATAATTAAAGTTGTGTTTCACTCTCAGAGTGATAGACCAAGCTGGCTTTGGGCTGAGAGAGCTGCTAGCTCAGACTTCGAATGGTTTTCCTTCTGGCTTTTTCTGAGTTCAGGGTCTTCAAGGATCATTGAAAGGAGGGAGGAGACAAGATACAGAACCTGACTCTGGGATTGGGCATGATTGTCCAAGGGGAAAGACACATACCGAGGGGAAAGAGGTATGAGGGATGGAGGATGGATCTGATTACTTCCAGAGAAGGCAGGGTCTGGGGATAGACAATAGATATTTGGGACCCAAATTCTGATGATGGTCCCCCCACATCCATCATGTACCCAAGATTAAATTCATTTCCACAATTGTCACAGAAACGATCCTAAGGGGTTGAGACGGTGGCCCAATCCATACCATGTCAACTTCCTAACACAGTGCCTGTCATTTGCATTTGTCTCTTTACTAGGAAACCTTGCTCTAAGAGTTTTTGCTGGGCCCCCACCACTTCTAACCTCTGACACCTTCTCTGTCTTAGGGGTTGCTTTCTGAGTCCTCACATTTCAGGAAACATGCACACAGATACATACACTCACACACGTGCATGCATTTACACAGAAAGACATGCGGTCTTTTTAGGAGAACCGTGATCTGTTGGGACAGACAGAAAACGAGCCAATGGCCACCAGAACAGGAACAAGTCAGATTCTGACTACAAAGCCCAGGTCTCAGCCTGTGGTGCAGAGGAAGGACTCCTGGGAACTGAGCTGAGCTGGGGAAGGCAGGACGGTAAGGGGGCTGCAGCAAGCACTGTGGTTGGGTCCTGCATGTCCATTTCATCTGTGACTTAAAAATATGTTGCTAGTGTTAATATGTTCTATTGCTTTTTATTTTAAGTGGTTATATCATTTTCATAATGGGATTTAGAATTACTATGTTTACCAATAAGCTTCTCTTTTTTGAGAGAGAGAGAGAGAGAGAGAGAGAGAGAGAGAGAGAGAGAGAGAGAGAGAGAGAGAGAATGTTGTTTCACACAGGCATGGCTTCCCACTTCAATTGCCTCTCATTGCCTGTTGAAGTTGATTGAGTAATAGGCTACATAGAGTCCATACTGGAACACATGGAACTTGTTAAGTGTGACTTTATTTGGGAGGAAAAAGATCTTTGCAGTCATCATTAAGAATCTTGAACGGAGCCAGGTGTGGTGGCACACGCCTTTAATCCCAGCACTTGGGAGGCAGAGGCAGGCGGATTTCTGAGTTCAAGGCCAACCTGGTCTACAAAGTGAGTACAAAGTGAGTTCCAGGACAGCCAGGGCTACACAGAGAAATCCTGTCTTGAAAAACCAAAAAAAAAAAAAGAAAAAGAAAAAGAAAAAAAGAAATTTCTTGAATGGAAGATTCCTGAGTTTTCCAGTAAGGCTTTTAATACAGTCACAAATGTCAAGGAGGTCAAGAAGCAATGGGACTTTAAACTACAGAGATTGAACTAGTAGGTGAGAGGCTCCAGCAGCCCTCAGAGCAGGGAGGGGTGGGAAGAATGTCCCCTGCGGCCGTGTCAGGAGCCTGCCCTAGTCAGTGGGAGAGGTTTGTGAGCGTCCAGCCTCCTAAACTGTAAAGACACATTTCTATCAGTTTTAGTCATTTTGTTCACAGTAATTTATTACAGTAGGTACAAAGGCTGATACCCCCATGTCTATGGTCTAGCCTTTGCACCTCCCCATACTGCACAGCTGCAGAGCCATTTGATCAGTGCATCTGAGATGAGAATTCCGGTGCTTGTCCTTTTAAGAGTGTGTGAACATCTCTTTTGTCACAGGGCTGTTGTGAAGAGGTTGGTTTGAAAATGGAGTCGTATATTCTGACAGGGAAGGAGAATCTCAAGGGTCATGGGTCATATCCAGGCAACACTGGCATTGGAACTGGCAGAACGTCCCCAGGAGGAAGCTGAGGCTCTTTGTGTGATCCAACAGTGTGTCCCTAACCTAGGGTGGAAGACACCTGTGGACCAGAACAGGTCATCACAGAAGAGGCATCTCCAGCAAATATGGGGTATTTGGTACCCATAGGTGGAGTGCTGGACTAAGGAGCTGTGGACTTCCAAGCTACCGTACCTTAGTACTTTTATATAAGTTCATGGTGGAAATTCCAAGTCCTGGGTACAGGATCAAAGAGCTGGAAGGCCATGAAAGGACTTGCAACCAGGTTTATAGGATTCCAGCTGTTGCTCTCAAAATTGGCAGGGACTGGGGAGGGCCATCCAAGTGGGCTGGACTAAAAGGTCTGTTGCTTTTTATACCTTACTCTCTCCCCCAAATCTCAGCCTCTGTTGGCTTTTATATCCTCTCTTGTTCCCAGAAGTTCAGGAGCCAACTCTCACCGAAGAGCATAGGACTATTTAAAGGTCCAGGCACATAAAATATTTCATACTACAAAGGCCCAGTTTCTCTCCTTCCTTCCTTCCTTCCTTCCTTCCTTCCTTCCTTCCTTCCTTCCTTCCTTCCTTCCCTCCCTCCCTCCCCTTCTCTCTTTCTCTCTCTTTCTTTCTTTCTTTCTTTCTTTCTTTCTTTCTTTCTTTCTTTCTCTCTCTCTCTTTCTTTCTCTCTCCCTTTCTTTCTTCTTTCTCTCTCTTCCTTTCATCTCTCTCTCTCTCTTCCTGAAAAAGCAAGAGGTTTTATTTTCTTGTGTATTAGGTTGACCTTCAATTAGTCCCTCCAGGCAAGTTACTAAATAGGTGACCCCGAATGGCTATTACAAGCAGTTTTTGTACTTTTTAGAGGCACAGGTTACATCAGCAAGGTTACAGTTCAAACTTATTGGCTAAGCATATTGACCTTTAAATCTATTGGCTAGCAAGCATAACATGCATTTGAACTCTACCTGGGACTTTCTAGAGGGTCAGGTAAGTATAAGTCAGTATATTCTGAAAATTTTTAACTCAAAAATGTTCTTGTGGGTGAAGAATGGAACTTGACCTAGCCTTGACACCAGGCAGGAGGGGGAACCTGTAGAGGGTGTGGGACTGAAAAACCCCTTAGGGTCCCTTATTACCCCCTTTTTCTTGTACAAGCTTCAATCCTGGAGCTATGCTCAGGGGTCTTGGGTAACTAACTCATATTCTTCAGGTCCTGTCCTCAGGGTCTCATATTGTTGGCCCAGGATCATCAGCTACACTGTTCCTACTCTTTCTTTTATGAAGGATATAAACTTGTTCAATATGCAGGTCCAAAGGTCAACAATAGTAGGATCCTTACAAGGTGGATATGAGTGAATGTGGTTAACCAAGGGGAGGAGTTAAACCAAGACTCGAACTAGCCCTGAGTGTCCTCTTTCTCTCTTCCGCTTGGCTAGCCCTTCTTTCTTTCACCTTGGCCACTGAATCTTTAACAACCCCAGAATGGTCTATATAAAAGCAACACTCCTCAGCTAAGGCAGCCCATAGCCCTCCTTGCTGGAGGAAAAGTTAAGTCTAAACCCTTCCTATTCTGTAGTACTACTTCTGATAATGAAGTCAATGATTCTTGAAGGTGACTGATACAAGTTTCTATTATATCTAAATCAATGGCTGCCCTCAGACTGTCATAATTTTTCCCTTGTAAGACCAAAGCAGAGGTCCCAGTGGTTGCCCTGGCCACCCCCAACCCCAACAGAAGGGATATAGTGAGTGCTGTAACAGGTTTGGTGGACAGGCACATAGGATGGGGGGAAGGATCCAGGATCCAAAGGTACCACCAGGTGGTCATGATCAAGGTCAAGCAATCTTGAGTTTGAGCAGATTGTCTGGCTTCTGTACCATCCAGCGGGGGTCCCCAGGGAGCAGGGAATCTACAGGTTTTACATGGGAAGTGTGCACCCAGGCTGCGATACCATCCACTTTGAGGACTGTGAGAGTGGTTAGCAGCACCAGGAAGGGTCCCTTCCACCAGGGTTCCAGCAACTGTGCCAGATGCCTGTCTGGAAGTGATGAGGGGTCTCTGGCAGACAGTTTGGGCCCAATCTCATGTTGTATTGACTGAAGGACTTGGAGCCTCCAGAAGAGGTTCCAATCAGTGAGTTAGGACACCTACAGGGAGGGCCCAGTGGACACCAAGGGAGTTGGGGTACCAGACAGGATCTCAAAAGGGGTCAGGTTAAAATGGTAGGGGGTGTTCTGGGCTCGGAACAGGGCCTAGAAAAGGAGCACCACCCAGTCAGTGCCAGTCTCTAAGATCAATTTTGTTAAGGTCTCTCTTAGGGCTCTGTTCATTCTCACTACCTGCCCTGAGCTCTGGGTATGCACAATGGAGCTTCCAATTACTCCCCAATATCTCTGCCAATCCCTGACTTACCTTAGAAACAAAAGCAGGACCATTGTCCAATCCAAATACCTTGGGCACTCTGAACCTTGGGAAAAATTTCCTCTAATATCTTCTTGACTACCACAGTAGCTGTTTCCTGCTTGGTGGCGAAAACCTTAACCCATACAAAGAAAGTATCCACAAACACTAGAAGGTATTTGTAACCATATTTTCCTGGCTTAAGTTCTGTAAAATCAACCTCCCAATAAACCCCAGGCTCCTCTCCCCTAGGTCTCTTGTCCTGTTTGGTCTTGGCTGCATAAGCATTTATTTGCTGGCATACCTTACACTGTTCTACGGAGTCCATTACATATACCTTAGATCCCTTGACTGCTTGGATGAGTTTCTTATTCCCTAAATGGGTCCATCTATGCATTTGGGCAAGTAAGTCCTTACTTAGCGTGTTTTCTGGGGAGTATAGTTTTTCCTTTTTGTGTGTACCACTGCCCAAAGGTCTAATTTCTTACGTCCTCATCTTATACTTCAGCTGGTGCCTGCTCCCTAGAGCCTGATTCGAATGCTGGTATTTCTGGAGGTGAACTCTTGCCAACTCAGGTAGCATGTTTTAATGTAAGTCTATACATGTAATTGGGTTCATTCCTTAGTCCTTGATCTAAAGTAGGGTATGGGGTTTAGTTGCAGCTCTCTGTCTAGGCTGCCTTAAACCACTGAGATGAGGTAAGGGACTACACTGGGGATCCATGTCATGATGATTAATTCCTGTTGCAGCTATAATGAGGAACAAGCCACATTGCTGTCCCAGCCGTGTTACATTCAAAGTTTCCTGTGAGGCTTTGATCTTAATCGAGTTTCAGAATCTTAACAGCACGGGTAATCTTCCAGAGATTTCATAGGATGGTCTGTGTGGCTTGCTCTGGGAAAATGAAAAGATCTTATGCTTCGGTTGCTTCTCACAGCCTCAGAGTTATACGTGGTTCCTTAAATTACGAGCCATTGAAGGTAATCTTAAGTTAATGCGATTTTGTAAATCTTGGGTCTGCTTCTGGCAGCTCCTCACATGTTTCATGGGAAAGGAATATCAGCGGCTACTGTGCTGAGTTTTGGATTCCATTTTATGCATCCGTGTATAAGAACACTCTGTAAGCTCTAAACATCTCTGAAAGGTAGGCACTCTTGTTGTCTGCCTGCTAAAAGTGATGCATCTGGGGTTCAGGGAAGTTAAGAGACCTTTCCTAAACTATCCAGCCATTAGTGGTAGTAGGGTTTGGGCTCAGACTGCCTGGCTCAAGAGTTTGCTTCTGTCTACTGCTCTGGTACTTCAATGCACCCTGAGGCCGTTTGGTTAAATTATAAAGCCGCTAACATTAGTTCAGCTCTTGTTAGGGACCAAATGTTTCACTGTATGTTGTTTGAGTGATTCTCAAATCACTCAGTTAATCCTCACCATTATCTGGAAACTTTAAAAAAATTCAGATTTTCTAGTTAGGAGGTGAACAGTAAGGACTAGAGTGTGCATTTTAGAAATGGTTCAGCCTGGATTTTGGGGGAGGGGTAGCAGCAGGCAACTCGGTAAGGAGAGTAGGTTGTTTCTCTGTTTTTCAGGACCAATAATCACAGTATCTGACAGTCTATCATCTGTCTGTCTATCTATCTATGTATTTGTCTATGTATGTATGGTTTTTGCACATATATATATATATATATATATATATGCATGTATGTATGTATGCATGCATGTATGTATTTACCTGTCTGTCTACCTATCTACTTATCAATTGCCTATCATCTACTCATTTATTATTTCTTTATCTTTCATCTGTCTATTTATCTATTTACTGTCACTTATCACTCTATTAATCTATTATCATCCATCTATCTGCTGTCATTTATCACCCTATCTATCACCCATCTCTCCATTCACTTGTTTATAGTAATCTACACTCTATCTATCTATCTATCTATCTATCTATCTATCTATCTATCTATCATCTATCTACCTACCTACCTATCATCTATCTCTCCATTCACCTAACCTCCATAAAGATACAGCATAGAAAGATAGCATATACCTAGGTTGGTATATAAGCATACATTTTCAAACTCTGAATTCAGAACTAAGTAACTATTCCCAGTGCTACTTATACTCTGGCCTTGTATCTCCACCTCTCTGCAATAGTGTTTCAGCTGTGATGCTCTTCTCTCTGCCTCAAGGGCCTTTCACTTGTCAGATATCATCCTAGACTGTGTAGGTAGGCTATTGTCATGGTGCGGGATATTCAGGCTTCAGCTTCTAGCATGCCTGTATATATTATTTTCCAGGTACCTGCTCTGTCATCTCCTTGCTTTTGAGATTTGCTATGTAGCTAAGGCTGGACCTGATCTTCCTGATCTAGTCTTCTGAACCTCACCATTATAGTCATGCACCTCCTGGCCTGCTCTACCATCCAGAGATAGAAATCTTTCTGCAGGGATTGTGATCATTTTCTAGGATTTCTGGGCTATCTGTGGTCTCTGTTGCACACATTCTGCGTATTTGCAATTTTTCCAAATGTAAAAGCTCATCAATCTTTTCATGATGCGCTGATTCCTAACTTAGAGTCTTTCAGCATCTGCTCATAGGTTCCTGCACACCACCTTCCTGGATGACCTGCTGCAGTTTTACCCAACGTCTTTATTCGGGTACGTAGAAGGCATGTGTTTTCTCTGGCTTACTTCGGGGCCTATAGCAGATGCTTAGCAAATGAAAAATTAATAAAGAACTGCACAGAAGGGAGCTCCCATGCTTTGAGCTGAATACTGCCAGCAAGCTTTAGTTCAGACAACTGGAAGTGACCAGAACCTTTGTGATAGCTCTTATGAGCCTGGCCATCCACACCCAGGGACATATCTCAGCTGTTCAACCCACACAAAGCTGTCAACCTCCATGAGCACAGGTAGAAATAGAAAGTAGGCACAGGCACCTGCTCAGCTTTGTGTATCAATCTTGGATTGCGAGATGCCAATGACCAATATAGTCAAGCAACTTGAACTTGAATTTAGTAGAAAACAAAATGAATTGACTCTGGTTTTCCAGCTCGTCACAGCACAAGAAGGTGTCATGTGTCAGACATTAGCCCTAGCACAAGAATTGGTAAACATGTATGCTGGTCTGGCCACAGCTTGACTCTCTGTGATAATTCTCTGATGATTGTGATGATGGTGTTGGTGGTGATAATGATGTCAGTGAAGTTTTCTCTCTGAAACCGAACAAAGCTCTATTGTTTCTTTGCCACAGATCATTTGCAGGAGTTTTTAGAAGTTCCAAATAATACAGAAAAGAACAAGAAGCTAACAAAAACCCCCTCTCAGCTCATTCAAAGTCATAACAGCCCTTAAGTAGCTAGTTAACCACTTTCAGAGGCTTAAAGAGCATCTGCAATATTGTTGTAGTTCTAAAGAAGCACACACACTCAAGCAAGTCATTCAAATAGCATTAGATGCTATGAGCAGTTCTGCAGTTTGCCTTTTGTTGAGGAGGTGGTGACACCGATGGACAAGTAAAACCAAATCAGAATAGAGAAGCATGCTCTGTATTACAATGCCAGCTCAGGGATTCAGGGTTAAACAGTAAGGCAGACACCAGGGGTCTGTCTACTTGAGAAGTAACTGAATCATTGCTCCTAGAAGTACTAGACCAGAGTTCTCTCAGCCAAACATCCAACAAACGAGCTTGCATCTGTCCTCTTGCATGGCCGGTCTAGCTATAACACTATTTATGCACAGTGCAAGCGCTAATCATTTTCTTATCTGGGAAAGCGGATTCCAGTCTTGCTCTATGCCATCAGCACCTGGCGTTGGAGATAAACCCATGGGAGCTCTTCCTGCCCACCCTGACTCAGGCACAGATTCACACTCTTCACTGTTTCAAAGGTTAGATAGGAAAGGTCAAGAGAAGACAAGGGACGAATCTGCACTTAGGCCAGCCTTCATTTTGTGTGCTTGTTACGGAATTCCTCTCATTAGCTCGTTTCTGCAAACATAGTCTGAAAGCTTCTGTAGATTGCATTTCAGGACAGAGATGTTGTAACCAATGTAGGAAGATCATGTGGTATGAAAATCAGCGTAAAGAACAGTTATTGCCACTTGTCAGGCACTGGACATGTGGAGAACATCTTGTACCTCATACTGTTCAAGATAGGAGCATCTAGTATATTCTCCCAGTTAAGTGTAGGAGTGCAAATATTAAAGATGCATGTCACCACATCCAGACTTTTTTACCTGGATTCCAGGGATCAGACTCAAGTTATCAGGCCTGTGTGGTAAGCACCTTTGAGCTGTCTTGCTGCTCCATATTTTTTAACTCTTGCAAAAAGGAGTCTTTGATAAGAGAGAACCTCATATTTGCACTATCTGATTTTTCTATCTTTTGAGTAAATATATATATATATATATATATATATATATATATATATATATATACACACACACACACACACACACACATTCAGTAAATATTTGTTAGGTACTTATTCCATACCAAACACTGAAATAAAGCAACACTAGAAACAAAGTCTCTCCATTCTGTCACAGAGCTCATTTTGACAAGGTAGATGGTGAGAAGTACAGCAAAGCAGAGGAGGGAAAGGGACACAGGGAGTTCATACAAGATGCTCAGGGATGGGCTCTACCATCTGGTGATGGAGCTGGAGAGAGAAGGTGCAGAAAGGACCATGAAGATGATGCTGGAGAGGAACCAAGCTTGGGCAGCTGCCTCACTCGATGTGCTGTTGGGGACTTGGGATTTCCCCTGGATGAGAACACCAGTACTGTGAACAGAGCTCTACTCAGCACCATTCTGGTTTGTGTATTTGTGTGTTTGTGTGTGTGTTGGGAGGAGGCAAAGATGGAAGCAGGTTGACCAGTAGGGAGGCCATTGTTACAGTTTAAAGTCAAGGAGTTTGGGGCCACTGTACTCATTTCCTTTTGTTGTTGTTGTTGTTATAGCTGTGACAAAAGCAACCTAAAGAAAGAAGGGTTTATTTGGGGTCAGAGTTCAAGGGTACAGTCCACCACGGAGAGAACAGACATGAAAGGCTACCACCCACAGTCAAGGTGAGTCTTCCCTCTTCAAGCTGATCTAGATAATCCCTTGCAGGTACGGCTGGGAGCTTGTCTCCCAAGTGACTCTTGGTCCTGTCCAGTTGACAAGTAACATTAATTATTAAAGCCACGGCACAGTGCAGAGAGCAGCGGCTGGGTTCTCATTCTGCATAGTAAGCAGATTGAGTAGAGAATTACAGAGACAAGAATGACAAAGTTCTTAATCTTCTGCTGTTCTTCAATATGGATAAGCCAGCTTGGTGGCCTGGGTCCTATGCCACATGTCCTGTGTCCCATTTCTTCCTGGACATAGTGAACAGTGCTGCCGCAAATCTGTGCTTGCCAGCTGTGTTCCTCTGGCAAGTAACTGGACATCTCTGTTCCACGTCTTTTTAAATTTATTTTTATTTTGTTCTAAATGACTACATGTCCGTGTGAATGTGGCTTTGTATATATGAGCACGATGCTTGTGAAGCCAGAGAGGGGTGTCATAGCCTCTGGAATTGGAACTACAGATGGTTGTGAGCTGCTTGACGTGGGTACTGGCAACTAAACTCTGGTCCACTCCAAGAGCAGAATATGCTGTTAAGCACTGAGCCACCTTCCCAGCTTTGACCCACAGTGTCACCTGTAAATTCAATCAGTACTATCAAAAGTATTGTGGGGGCAGAGAGGAACTGGAGGGGAGGGAATGGGACTGGATTTGATGAAAGCACATTATACGTTCAAATACAATTCTCAAACAACAGGGAAAAAAAAGGAAAAAAAGAGAGAAAGAAAAAGACATTTCATGGGATGCATGGGTTTGGTCACATGATTCAGGCCACCTTCCTTGGAGCCTTGCATGTGACAGATGTAGGCTAGGTATTTGGACCTAAGTCCTCTTTAGAGTCATATGGGCTTAAATTGATGAATGAATAAGATGGTTTATCCACATTAAAGAACAGCAGAAAATTATGAAATTTAATCCAGGGACCACTGGCCTCACCTTGAGGCCACAGAAGCTCTGAGATTGTGTTCATCTGTTACTGTGGAGATATAGCAGAGACCTATCAATTGGAAAGAAGCCAAGGTCAAGGTGACTCAACCAATTGGTCAAGACATTTAGCTCTCCACCCTCCACCCACCCTGTTTACTTGCTTTCGAGGTCGGGGAAGGGGCAAATGAAATGGCATGGGGGCTATGAGCAGTGAACACCCCAGCAGTGCCCTCATCCTGGGCTTCACCTTCATTCTTGCTTTGTAGCTCTCCAGGGCTATAGGAAACTGCATGGTGTCCTCCTACACAGACATAGCACATCCTGGGGCTAGGGAGTTTCTGTCATTGCAGGGTGCTTATTGTAATGCTACCTTTTGGCCTTACCCAAGCTGCTGTTTGTCCAGATAGACAGCTGCCTTGTTATTGTGAGCAACATGAACAGAAACCGCAGCTTGGTTTTTCTTGTGGCAGGGGAGAGTAAGTGGGGGAAGGATTAGGATGAGAAGGACTAGAGTTCACTGTTTTTGTGTCCCATCTCCTCTATGATATAACTGTTCTCTCAAGTCTGTGCTGTTTCTTTCCCATCATCTTACTTTGGATTCCACAGGGGAGTAGGTTCATAAAAAATGTCCAAGATCATCATGGTTGTCTTGAAACACTCTCCTCCATCGAGGGTCCAGATTCAACCTCTGTCCTTTGCAACTTGGTTTTGTATTCTTCCGTAAGCCATGGGACCTTTGCACATGCCGCTCTCTCTTCTAGTGGGAGGCACTTAAGGAAATGAAGCATTCCGGAGCAATGTACAGTCAACACAAGACAGATGCAACCAACCACGCCCCACTCCCCACTTGTGTGACCTTGGGAGTTCATAGTCATTCCTGGTTTTTATTTAAATTTGCCTACTTTCAACACCCCCAAAAGCTTGCATCCTCACCAGCTGAACATGAATCACCCCCATACTGAGTCCACAATAAGGTGTCATGTTCTGTGCTTAGTATCATCAGCAGCACCAGTGGAGCCCCAAAAAAGCCCAACTAATTATAAGCCTGTGTTCTGCGCTGTTATTATTTGAATGTAACAAAGGCACCTGCCACGTTAATTATGCCCTTCTAATAAACATCTCCAGGCAGCCAATCAAGAATGAGCCAGTGGGGGGGAGGGGCTGCATGTTGAAAAGGCAGGTCTTGGCATCACATTGTCAAAATTCCCTGGGTTCTGTGATGTGTTCATTCATATGCAGCTCCTACAGCCTCCACCCAGACCATAAACTGCACAAGAGATAAGAAATCCAGAAGAATCCTTACAGAGGGAGAATCTGGGAGCATCTCCCTGCCTCCTTACAGAGGGAGAGTCTGGAAGGACCTCCTTGCCTTCTGTGTTCAAAGTAACAACTTTATGCTGAGGATGGGGGTGTGTGGAAGAGAAAGACTAAAGGAAGGTGCACATCCTGACCATATCTTCTAGGCACCAACTTTTTCTTTTCTGTTAATATATAGAGGCATAAAAAAGGGTCAAGGGCATACCTCTGATACAGCTTTTCTTGTTAAAACATGTTTTACTATGGTAAATATGCATCATGGTATACATTGATTATATTTTGCAATTACTTACTGTGCTATTACAGAATATATGTGATCTAATCTGCTGTTTTAACCATCTCTAAATGTGAAGTTCAAGGGCACTAATTACAACCACAATGTTACAAAACTATCATGTCTGATTTTCCAAACATGTTCATCATCCCAAGTAGACAAATTCTAACTCTTACAGCTTGGTTGGATGTTCACATGTGCAGAGAGCCCAAATCCAGAGCAAAATTAAGCATTTTTGATTTCCAGCATATCACCTTGAATGTCTTCTCAGAGATATAACTGTGCTAGTCAGATTTCTCTAAAAACAACAACAACAACAACAAAAAGGGATGGGGAGGGGAGAGAAAAAGTTAAAAGGAAGTTTGTTAGATTGTGTCAGATTGGCTTACAGTGTGTGGGGTCTGGGTAGTCCAACAATGGCTGTCTCACCCCGGAGAGGCTGAGAATCCTACAGATGCTTAGCCCATGAAGCTGAAGGTCTCAACAGTCCCTATCCAGTGCTGAAGGCATGGAGGATGTCTGGAGAGCCTCTGGTCTTCAATCCACACTGGAATGCCCAAGACATTATGTTAAAATAATTTTTAAATCGTTTTTTCCTCTCCAGTCCTGGCTCCCAGAATGATGACTCTGAGACTAAATATTTATTATTAAATGCCTTAGCCATTTGGCTCATTCCCAGACTAGCTGGCAACTTATTTAACCCATTCAAACTATTCTATGTCTACCATTTGGTTACCTACCTCCTCAGTCCCCTTCCACTTCTTCCTTTGAATCTCCTCCAAGTCTCCCTCAGCCTCTCCCTGAGTTCATCTACCAGCTGATTTACATCCGTCTCCTCTGTGTTCTCTTGAATCTCACTATTTCCCAGAATCCTCTTTCTTCCTGCCAGTGTGCCGGCTCCTATTTCCTGCTTCAACTCATTGGCTGTCAGCTTTTTTATTGACAGGTTGTGCTTATGAGAGATTCTCTCTACAAAGTTGGTTCTAGTATTTGCCAAGGACTGGAGCTGTAACAGGATTGATAAACTTGGCAGTGAGAGTGAGGTGAACAATTTAAAAGCTATGTCTCCATCATTTTAGGATGGGTCTTCCTAGTTCAAATAATCTGACAAAGAAAATCCCTCACAGCCGGGCATGGTGGCGCACGCCTTTAATCCCAGCACTCGGGAGGCAGAGGCAGGCAGATTTCTGAGTTTGAGGCCAGCCTGGTCTACAAAGTGAGCTCCAGGACAGCCAGGGCTATATAGAGAAACCCGGTCTCAAAAAACCAAAAAAAAAAAGAAAGAAAAAATTTCTCATAGGTGTGTCCAGAGCTTGTGTGTTAGCTGATTCCTGATGTAGTCACATGGGCAGTCATTACAAACTCTCTGGAGTTATAACACTATAGTGTAACTTAAAAATATTAGCTTCCTTTTTAAAGCACTTCTTTGAATCAGTGCTAGCTATGCCTCTAAAAAAAGAAAGAGTGGGCCTGATAGTTTGAGAGGCAGGTGTGCATACATGTATGCACATGTGGAAGAACATATAGGCTCATGCCTCTCAATTATTTGTATGTTCACCTGTGTGCACATAGAGATCAGAGGACAGATTCAGGTATCATCCTTATTTTTTTTGGCAGATTTCTCACAATCCTGGAATGCACCAAGCAGGCTTGGCTGGCTGACCAGGGAGCCCCAGGGACACATCTGTTTCTAACTTCAAGCTGCCACTGTGCTTGCCTTTTTACAAACATGGGTTCTTGGGCACTGAGCTCAGGTCTTCATGCTAACTCACCCCATCAGTCTGCATATTTCCTTCTTAAACAGCCTAGATCAAATGATTTCCTGAGATCCTGAGATTAGCCATCTTTGTAACTTCGGATTTTATTGGTGATAGTCTATCAAAACGAGTAATTGAAGTAGAAACTTCTGGTATTTTGGGTAAGTCAGTTATGTCAGGTGATGTTTTGCTGGGGAACACAGGTGAAAGGATATTTTGCTAAAGCAAACATGTAAATAGACACGTGATGAAGAAATATAAATATGACGCCCCAGACGGTGGGAGCTGAAGCATTGGTTTGCTTTGTCTAATGATATACATGCATTAGTTCATCTTACATTGCTTTGCTGAGCTCCACTTGTGATGACGCCTTACAGAGAAACTTGCCGAAGAACTTCTTGTGAGGTTCCTTCTGCTTCTTGCTCCTTCCAAGGCCTCGGGCTGGTTGGTGAGCCTTGCGGTTTCTTCTGCATTGAACTGCCTTTGCTGGTCAGTGTGTGGTGACTGACAAGTGGATTGGACTGCAGCTGCTGATTTGTATTTGGTGTTTACTACTGGACTGAGCTGCTAATATCCTGATGATGAAGATTGGACTCATTCCCAAAGAACTATTTCTAAACAGGTGTACTTCCCCCATATCCTAATAACTCTTCTTTCCCACTATGTCTGGTGGGTGGTGAGCTAGAGGAGAGGCTAAACCCTTATTAAAGTAGGTTGGAAAAACATGTGCCTACAAGAAATAGCCCTCATTATTGCAATGATTGGCGTTTAGATAAGTTACATGACCACCATTCACCCCAAGAAGTTGCAGAGCTTCCAAGTGGCAGAGATATGAACAAAGATTTAAAAGGCTCTTGAAGAGTCTGGGTTGCTTCCGTAATGTGTTCAGCATCTGCAATGCTGCAAGATGGATGCTGTTTGGGCCTATTTTATACATGAAGAAACACAAACACTTGTTGAAATCTTCTTGACTAGTGGATTAGGCCAAAGCTCCAATGCAGGATTCCCACTCTATGATGGCTACTACTTCGTACTTCATTAGAATTAGTATTTGCAATCTATATCAAGGGCTGGTGAGATGGCTTGGTGTGTAAAGGTACTCACCTCTAGCCTGACAACCTCAGTTCAATTTCTGGGACTCATGTGATGGAAAGAGAAAACTGATGCCCTCTTCAGAACTCTGCATGTACCTGGTTCCTTGCATATTAAATTATATATATATATATATATACCCCTCTGAGGTATGATAAGAGCTGGCTTTGTGTCAACCTTGAAGGGATTGTCCATCCGCCAGAAAGTTCTGCCTTGCACAGAGGTGGAATTGGTCTCTTTGCAATTTTACCCAGTTACTTCCAGTACTTAGCATTTAATTACCTCTTGTCTTCTATTACTCTCTAATTGTCTCTTGCGACTCCTCCCTTCTTCCTGGCTTCCTTGCCAACATCTCCAGTATAGAGATCAAATCTTATAGGCTCAACGTCTCCTGGAGCAGTAAAGTAAGAGCTTATTAGATAAACACTTGTTGGTTGAAAGTTATTACAAGAATTTCTTCTCAGGGTGTCATCCAAGGTATGTGGAAAACTGTGTAGAAAGGTCACCAATTTAAATGCGATTTGGATACTTTTTAAATAGACAGAGTAGTCAATACTCAGAAACTTTATTCCTCAATGATACAGCTGTCCTAATTGCTATCATTGCCTGTGTGCATGT
Source organism: Mus minutoides (assembly GCA_902729485.2). Classification (NCBI taxonomy): domain Eukaryota; kingdom Metazoa; phylum Chordata; class Mammalia; order Rodentia; family Muridae; genus Mus; species Mus minutoides. Next base: position 2,474,083 of record LR749620.1, on the reverse strand, counting down.
GTGTGAGTGTCTGAGTCTGTGTATGAGTGTATGTATGCAAGTGTGTGTGTATCTGTACCTGAGTGCCTGTGTGTGTGTCTGAGTCTGTGTCTGTGTATGGTTGTGTGTGTTTGTGTGTGGTGCATATACATCAACCTGTAATACCTGCTCATACAAACATGCAGAAGCACATGTAAACATCACATTTTAAATGGACACATTTAAATTACAAACCCTTGGCTGATTGTCCTGAGACAGGATCTTTTAGTAAACTGGAAGATCAAAGTTTTGGTTACGCTGGCTGGCCAGTGAGCTACTGGGATATGCTTGCCTCTGCCTTTAAATTACTGGGCTCAAATGCACAGCTTGCACAGTCATCTTCCCAGCCCAAAGATATCACCTCTGCAAGTCTTTCTTCTTCAGAACTGTGTGGATGCCAAACCAGAAATGAGGGCATAAAGTGAATAATAGAGTCAAGGCTGCATGAAGGAAGGCTAGGGTGAGCTTGCATGCCTGAAATTTTATTGGCTTCAAAAGGAACTGTTCCCAAAGCCTGTTTCCACTCTCAGATAAAACCACTCACCCATATTTCCCTTACCGTAGTGCCTTCTTTTATTCTCTCCCAACTAGAATTTAGGCAGCGTTCTTTTCATAGATAGCAACTGAAACCCTACTCAAGGCAGTACTAACAAAGAGTGGAAACTTGACTCTATTGCACTGTGTGTGTGACTGCACAGTCTGGGTACTCCAGACACCTTGATCTGGAGATTGGTGTGGTGTAATGAGATGTACATGATGTCTGGAGAGATGATGGGATTGTTTCTTTTTCCCTCCTCTGCTCACAGCCCCAGCTGAGAGAACCCTAATGGCTCAAAGGATGAAGTCAACTTCTCAATCCCTTCAGGTGAGAAGAAACATGCAGACAGCTAGGTCTGAGATCAGCTCCATATAGGAGGTACAACAATACGAACTAACCAGAACCCCCCCAGAGCTCGTGTCTCTAGCTGCATATGTAGCAGAAGATGGCCTAGTTGGCCATCACTGGGAAGAGAGGCCCCTTGGTCTTGCAAACTTTATATGCCCCAGTACAGGGAAATGCCAGGGCCAAGAAGTGGGAGTGGGCAGGTAGGGGAGGGGTACAGGGAACTTTCAGGATAGCATTTGAAATGTAAATAAAGAAAATATCTAAACCAAAACCAAAACCAAACCAAACCAAAACAAAAAAACCAAAAAAAAAAAAAACAAATGAGGGAATCCTAGAAAGGAGAGAAAAGTCTGAAGGCCATCAGTCCAGCAAGGGCAGATACAAATTATGCTGCCCATGGCCAGTTAACCCTATGTTATGAATCTGCCTCTTTCGAGCCTGGAACTCTTGATGACAGCATGTTGGGTGATTCCTCATGGAATCTAGAACTGAATCCTTAAAGGAGGAACAAGAGGAAACTTTCAAGGTGCTTTACTTCTCACCTGTTTATTGAGCAGCAATAACACGAAGAAGAAAGGAGACACCTACCGCCTACCATAGGACTTGCATGCTACCATGGGCAGAATACACAGAAATGACCATGGCAGAGACTGGCAGAGACTGCTTGATGTGTTCTCAGTCTTGAACGTAAGGCACAATAGGAATGGGGGAGCGACCTTACAGCCTGTTCACAGAATCTCTTTCTACATCTTCACAGCAACTTCTGATGCCAGAGGATACCACGTGACCCCACTCTACATGAAGGGAGTCAAGAAGTCAAAGGCAGCATTCATACCATCCCGAATACCCATGTGCTTTCACATAGAACCCATGTTCTGTGAAGTCACATCTTGTTTGAATGAAGGGAAACAATTTCTTAGGAGAGAGAAATTGTCCAGACACCAAAGATGGAACCTGGAATCTAAGTTAGCTGATATCTCATGAGGGACTGTTGTACAAAGCCTGAAGCTGAGTCTGGACTCACTGCTCAAGTTCATATTTCCGATTCAATGCTTGTCCTCAGGACTCCTAGGTGTTTCCTTCTACACTGAAGCCCCACCCCCACCCCCACCATAGAGCCATGTAATTGGCCACTAAATAGTGACTCTTACAAGCAGCCCCACAGCTACTGGCAGCAGAAGGCCCAGGGGCAGGATAAGACATCTGGTGCTCTCCTCAGCAAAGCCTTGATGTCCTGCCCCACAAATGCCAACCTCTTTTTTCCAGAAGGTATTTCTGTCCCCTCGATCACTCATCATAACCCTGTTCCAGACGCTGGGTGGTGCTTGGCTGAGTGTGGGTGGCAGCCGGGATCTGGCCTACTTTGCTCATGTAATAGCCAGAGACTGTTCTGCTAGTGAGATCTAGCTGTCCCCAGAAGCAGAAGGATTATCTTATGGTCCCAACTGTTAAAACTGTTAGAGTAATCTCAGTGCCTACAGTCAGTGAGGCCCAGCAGATAATTTCTTAAACTTATTAAATAAATGAACCAACAAATACAATCAGGTGAAAGATCTTTTAGGCTCCCAAAGGGCTAACAAGTGATTTAACTGGAGTATCACCTCCAAGGTAGGTTCCTTCTCTCTCCTTCTGAACAGTAAAACAACACTTTTTATGTTTACAATGTTCCATCTACCTTACCCGAGTTCACTGTAATGCTTAACCATTCAATGGCATTCCTTCAAACTACATATATTGTGCTCACTTCATGGTGAAGCTGAGGCTCGGGAAGAAGGACAGCCTGGACTCCGTTTTGAGGGAAATGGTGAAGGATTTGTTGATGGCTCATGATGTGAGAGAAAAAGGCAGGCCAAAAATGAGGCCAGTAGTTTTTGTCTAATCAGCTTGGCAAAGTCGCAAGTGACTAAGATAGCAGGACATTTGGCCAATGTAGGTCCTGAGCAGAGTGCAGTTAAGTGTTTAGCACTGTACCTCTGCAGTCAAAGAGGGAAGATGCTGGGAGGCAATTAAATAGGAAAAGAGGATGCTAGAGAGGAGAGTAGGAATTATGGCCATAGTGACGGAATTAAAGGCCCTGAGGCTAGAAATCACTGGAGAAACTGGATCTAGAGAAGAGAATGAGTTAGAGACCTTCTAGGGCACAGAGACAGGAAGACAAGAAGCAGCTGAGAAGCTATGAGAGGGTACAAGAGGGTGGTATTTCAAGAGGGAGAGACAGTAGAGCCAGTGCTCCTGCAGACCACCCACGGCAGGTTAAGCAGAGGACTGATCAACTGCTTTAGCCCACAGGGTGTTATGGCTGACCTTGACAAAGGCACCTTCGTGAGGTGGTGGGGACGACAGCTGGTGAGGATGGGAAACACAAGTGGAGAGGATTATATTTACATGTGGACAGAAAAGGAGAGCGAAGTATGGGACTGTAGCTAGATGGAGCATGCGTGACTGTTCTGAGTGAATATGATAGCTTGATTGTATCCTGAAGGAAATTATGTCTGACACAAGAACAGAAGAACAGCAAGGACAGCCGCAGTGATTTCAGGCCTGTGTGCCTGGGCTGGCTGGAGGGTGGGAAGCACACCGGGCAGAGCATCCAGGCTCTGAGTGCTCCCTGCTTTTGCCGAGTGGACTCTTCCCAGATGGCACTCTCTTGATTTCCTTCCTCAGACTTCCCAGAGAAGGCTGCTGCCTGGAAGAACAAAGCCCAGGAAGCAACGCTTGCTATTTCTGCTTTGATAACCATGAATTAGAGAGAAGAGAGAAACAAGAGGTGACGGGGACTTTGTTGGAGCTGCCGAATTTAGGTGTGTGAGTGTTGAGCGCATTTGCAACATCACCTTGCTGGGCAGTTTTCAAGGTTAGGAAGCTTTCTTCAAGGGACAGAACCACAGAAACATACTTGGGGATGTCGTCTAAGACTTTTAGCCTAAGGAAGCTCAGCTGGCTTCTTTTTAACCCCCCTCCCTCCCCTCCCCTCCCACCAATAGCAAATATCAACAGAGGCTGAGAGAGGAGAAATTAAATTAGATAATAAAAAGAACAAGAAATGCTCTGAAGAGGCTGAGGCATGCTGAGGTAGGGGCGTGTATGTCCCAGGGGAGAATGGGGTGAGTGAGAGGTAGCCTTCTCAAAGAGAAAGCAAGCAATTCTTTATTTTAGCATTTAGCCATACTTTCCATTTTTGGTGACTCCCAAGTTACATCTCAAAAGGTTGCTAAGAAACCAGCACCCCCCCCCCCCGCCTGCCTTTTGCTTTTGATAGCAGAACCTGTATGAGGTAGCCCTAGAGACACCTTGGATGGAACTTTGATCTGACAAAATAAAACAATGAGATGTTGGGGCTGTACAAAGGGTTAGGCTCACTTCCCTTCCCTATAACTGAATTTCTGAAAATCGTGGCTTCTTGTCTGGGAAGAACCTTATGCAGTTGTCACTTGTGGTGGCATTCTTGCTGCCCTGCCGGCAGATGCTTCAGTAGGATTCCAGAGTAGAGGTGGGGGCATCCGGTCCATTTCTTGTATTTCCAAGATTTCCTCTGCCCTTCTCACACCAAGGATGCTCGAGGCAGGTCCAATGTTAAGTGTTTGGAGTCTTAGAGGTGAGTGTTGGGAAGCAGAGAGGGCAGGTTAGGGCAACCAGGTAGGTCTGAAAGAGGCAAAGCCTCAGAGAGCTGTGGACTCTACGCAGAAGAACTTGAGAAGTCTGTTTCTGACACAGGAAACAGCATCCGTGGTGCAAGGAACACCGAGCCCCGAGCTGTTGGAACTGGTTGAACTATATTCTGAGTGCATCTTCAAATTAATTTTAAGGACAGGCGTGGTGGCACACGCCTTTAATCCCAGCACTCGGGAGGCAGAGGCAGGCCGATTTCTGAGTTCGAGATCTACAAAATGAGTTCCAGGACAGCCAGAGCTATACAGAGAAACCCTGTCTCAAAAAACAAAAACAAAAACAAAAAAAATTAATTTTAAGGTAGTGTGCAAAGTAATGAGTTTCATTATGTCATTTTCATATGTATGTATGTTTAGATATAATAGGTACATTAGTGTATAATACATAATATGTAATATATATGCATGTGTATATATGTATATATGCACGTGGATATATAAATATATGAATGATGTGCTTTGTTCATATGCCCCACATCCATTGCCCCCAATGTTTCCCTTCCTGTGTATCTCCTCCTTCCTCCATCAGTCCCCTTACTGAGTTCATCTGTCTATCTACATCTATCTTCATATATATTGTTTAGTCTAGATTGTGCACATAAAAAGAAATATATTCTTTTTTTTCCTTTTCCCCATTACCATTTATTGTTCTCCCATACTCTTTTCTCTTAGACTATGCTGTAGTTCAGTGCCATACCCAGCAACTGTTTCTACAGGGTTTTTAATAGAGGGGCAATAGGACTGGATACATTTGAAACGTAAAGCAGAAACACCCAGTCAGTTTCTCCTGAGGTGGGTCCATGAATGGAAGTCTGAAGTGAACGGTAGCCTTTCCTGCATTTCGAGGACCCATCAGCAAGTGTTAAAAGTTCTGAAGAGGTTTCTGTAACTTGGCTGTGTGCCAATTCAATGTCTGACACATAATTGTGAAACACCTGTTTTTTGTGGTTTGAAGGCGAGAGCTGATGTCTTCTGGACACACAGTTCTGCCACTCACTTGAATACCTAAGAGGATCAGAGAGTAACTCCAGGAACTATAAGGGAGGTGGCCTCCGATGACATCTGCTCACTTAGTTCAAGCAGAACAGGATGAACATGGAAAACAAAGGTCACAGCAGGAGAAAGACTTTCAGTTCCTAACTGTGTCTCAGTGGGTTTTCCCACACTTCTGTCTGGGGCTCTGAGTAAGGTGCTAATGGGTCCTCAACACCCCTCTCCATAAACCTCTACACCAGCAAAGCAAGCCTTAGTTAAGTCCAGACTCTCAGGCTCAGTATCTCGCCCCCCCCTCTCTCAGGCTCAGTATCTCCCCCCCTCCCCGAACTCAATACGATGAAACAACAAACTATTCATTTACTTACATTTGTTTAGAGCTACAGTTCACATTAGTAATTTTTATTTCTATTTTTATTTTGCAGCTATCTTGTACTGCTAGAAAGAGAACTGTTTTTTTTTTTTTCTTCTTTTTCTGGGTGACACGAATGCTGATTTTAGTGTCCTTCTGCCAACTCATTAAAGCCGTGTTTTTGTTTTTTGTTTTGTCTTTTATTAAGTGAGTAATATTAAGACAATAGTAAGTGTCGAATGCAGGAAGTGGCACTTGGGTATGTGACAACTATGAGCCCAAGAACACAAGGTGAGGAGTGAAGCTGAGCCTTGATGTCATCATGCCACGTGATCAAAGCTGCCTGCCATTGGCCACATAATACTACATGTGCCCATTTCTCTGCAGTACTGGGAAGAGGCAACGCTAAGTGAGCAGATCAGAGATTCTGAGGCTAAGGCCCTGAGCCAGGCAGAACTTCTTGATGGGTAATGAAAGGATATTGATGGTCATATGAAGCAATGAATCGATTAGAATGATTCAGTAATCCACTTAAAATTCTTTCATGGTGCAAATTATATTTGAATAAAAGTTTTAAAATCTTTGTTGTCTTTTTTTGTTGTTTTTTTGTTTTTGTTTAGTTTCTTTTTTTTTCTGTTTTTGTTGTTGTTGTTCTTTGCAAGACAGGATTTCTTTGTATATCCCTAGCTGTCCTGAAAATCACTTTCTAGACTGGGTTGGCCTTGAAATCACAGAGATCATCTACCTGCCTTTGCCTCCCAAGTGCTTGGATTAAGGCCTGCACCACCACAGCCTGGCCAGTTTTCAAATCTTGAGAGTCCCCAAAACCAAGTAAAATCTTGAGAGTAAAATCTTCCACATTTGAACATCTAAAAGTTTGGAGACACTGGTCATTGTGATGTTTGTTTGAACTCTTGGTCCTTAGTGGCTGACCTCTGTGAACCCTTTAGGAGGTGGCACCTTGCTTGAAGGAGTGGCTCCCTGGGTAGAAGCCTCCAGGGTTCGCAGATCACCTTGGCTTCCTGTTCGTACTCTGTATTCTGACTACGGTTGTAGTCGGCCACCTCATGCTCCTGCACCATGCTTGCCCTCCTGTGATGACTGTATGTCTTCTGTGATCAGAAATAGATCTTCCTTTACGCATTGATAACATATGGACACTTGTGACCCTTAGAGCTGCCAGGGGCTTCTTTGAATGAAAGCCTATAAAGACTTTCAAACAATATTGCTTCAAGACCCTAGTTGTATGTTTGCATTTGTTCCATGAACAGCTCCTCTAGTGGTATGGATGCCAATAGAAATAAAGCCATCCCCAGCCCAGACTAAGGGCAAATCTACTCAGCACCATTCAACAATGTAGCTGGGGGTGAGGACGTCAATGTCTGCGAATCATGGTTTAGTCATGAAGGTGAGCATGACTTACTTATGTTAAAGGCAAGTATGTCATTTCTGAGGGCACAGGATAGAACAAGACGCACCAGCATGTGATCATTGGGTATAATAGGTTGGTATCTATCTCTGGTTTTGTTTTGGACTTTCTTACAAAGAGCATCATGGAGCTTTAACCATCTTTCTAAATGGATGTGTGTCTGCTTAGCAGTTTAGGAGACAACTCCACTGGAGGTTGCCACCCAGCTAAAAATGTCCTGCTGGTGTTGCCGAGGGCAGAAAACCCCACCACGGAGTGTCCTTTGGGTTTTTAAGCTTGTGCAGATTGAAATAATTACTGCTTGTGACTTCCTTGATGAGGAAGCAAATGGAGACTCTGAGATGAAGACAGCTGGGCAAATGAAGGGGCAGGACAGCCTTCCCCATGGAAATCCCATCTGCCTGAGGCCAGCCCCTCCAGAGATGGGGCATGAGATGGGAAAGGCTCTAGGGAGCTCAGTTGTGAATCTCACTATCTCATCCTCTGAGGCTATGGCTAATCTCCTCTGCTTGTTGTCGCTCAGTGCAGTTTCTCTGATGCATCTCTCTGCTTCTGCCTCAGATCCCCGCAGTCAAAACATCTCCCCGCAAAGTCACAGTAACCCATTTAGAGTCAACAGGACACAGCCACACTCCTACTGCGGCATCTCTGCAGTGGCTTCTTATTTCACGAAGAGTAAAAGCCCACTTTGGTTGTTGTTCACAGTATTTCTTTACCTTTGGACACTGCAATTTTGTCCTGTCTTCTCTGCTGTGTTTAGCCTTTTCACATGTGTAAGGAGTTTTTATTTACTTTTAAAGATGGGTGTCTGGCAGCGAGAACTGAAATATGCTTTGTTTAAAAACAAAAGAATTAAAACTCAAAAAACCCACAAACAAACATAAAACAACAACAACAACAACAAAAAGCAAACCAACCTGGAAGTGAAGCCCATGCTGTCCATGTGTGTGTTTCCAGTCTCAGCCCGTGCTGTTCACGTGCGTGTTTCCAGTCTCAGCCCATGCTGTCCATGTGTGTTTCCAGTCTCAGCCCATGCTGTCCACGTGTGTGTTTCCAGTCTCTGCTCATGCTGTCCAGCATCCTGAGTGTATACCCTGCTGTTTGGGATATGTGAAGAGAGAATGAAAGATGTTATTCCAAAAGTGACCTTGAACTGCTGATTCTTCTGCCTTCATTTCCCATGTACTGGGGCTACATATGTGCACTACACACTACATTTTGTACAGTGCTGGGGATTGAACTCAGGGCTTTGTGCTCTATCAACTGAGCCATATCTTAGCCCCTTCATTAATATGTCTTTATAGAGTCACTGTTAAAATGATAGCATTTTAAATTTATTCATTTAATAAAATTTTTTAACATTAATGTATCAATGTTAATATATTAATTGAAGTTTCACTGAAGCTTTTGAAATATATCTATATAGAAAAGATCAGTTTACCAGAAGAAATCAGGTATAGAAAAATTAAAACCTGGTGATCCTATCACATAGAATCTAAAATGTTGGCCTCCTGCAAGTTGAGTGTAATTATGAACTAACATTCTCAAAAAGCTGTAGCACTGAATATTTTCACTATGAAGAGCTGAGAGGCCATAAGAATATGTGTTTGATCTGATTTAGGCATTTGTTCAATATGTAGAGGTCTCAAAACCTCACATGATCTCCCCCACTCGGGCCTGATGGCACAAGCCTATAAGTCCAGATATGGGGGAAGCTAGTGCAGAGGCATGGCAAATTCAAGGCCTGTCTGGGCTACAGTGAGTTCAAGGTCAATCTGGGCTATTAAAATAGAAAACAGGGGTGGGAGGTTTAAGAGAAGAGACCTGGACTGAGTTGGGGGGCAGTGAAGGGTGAGTTTCAGAAAAAATAAAATATACATTAAGAAAAAGTTCCTAAGGAAAGTAGAAAACTTGGTAGATCTGTATAATAGCTCAGTGGTAGAGCACTTGGCTAGGATATATTAGTTCCTAAGTTTAACTGCAAAGAGAGAGAGAGAGAGAGAGAGAGAGAGAGAGAGAGAGAGAGAGAGAAACTGTCAGTGACAAACTGTATTTCTGTTTGGCTGTCCTGACTTTCCCTATCCAGCCCTGTATCTTAAGAGCCACCTTGGCCTCTTTGCTGTCAGTGAGGAAGACAGTCATTATGGTCACTGCTGCCCACTGACACTGGAGAGCTCGACACCTATTTAGCACAGCCCTGACATCCTGCTCTGCTGCCTCTGCTGAAAGGCAAGCAATCAGCCGGGAGGCCTTTGTCCACACTTATCAAAGGAGTGTCCATCTTTGCCTGGGTTTATTCTGTGCATCAGGCTGCCCACCACAGCCTGCACCCATGCCTTGCTGTTTGTAGACTTTCAGACATGCTGTTTGATCTTAAATATACATGCCCAGAAAACTTCTGGTCTCCATTCAAGAACGAGCTTCAATGTTCTTTCCTTGTAAAGCAACCCCAGAATCTCTCTTGGGTAAGTGGCTGTCTGTCCTGGAAGCCTTATCAGAAATGTGTGGATGTTTCTCCCACTCCATTTCATTGTGACCTTTCTTCTTAGCATCAGATTCTTCTCTAGACCATGAACTTTGTTACTTCATTAAAGGGGCCACACAGGCCATCCCTCTGTGTAGCACCATAGTGTCTGGCCATTGATGTGCATTTGGGAAGGTTGGAGAATGGATCTATGATAGCATGAATAGAGGTCTGTGAATACTTGTGCTGTGCCCACATGATGATTGAACAAGACAGTGAAATGTGTGTGTATGAGCTTAAATTGGTTGCTGAAGAGATGAATCATGAGTGTGAATGAAGGGCAGAAAGAAGTAAGCAGCAGCTATCAGCAGCCAGTCTTCCCTGGTACCCCTGGATAGCTCAGCTTAATGAAGGCAGATACCTACCACCTTCCCCAGGGATGGGAGGACTTTGGCTCCAGACAGTGTGGTTAGAGATAAGCAGGAACGCTGATGATGCCAAAATGACAAAGGTCTTAGAAACAGCTGTAGAAGTTCCCAAAATGAAGATAAATGCATTATTATGCTGGAATTCTTCATGGGGGGTGGGGGAGGGGGCATATGGCATCTTAAGTAATGGAACAGTCTCAGGCTTTCTCCTAAGAAAGCATGTGGAACCAAAGGCTTTGGATGTAAAGTATCTGCCACAGGTTCATATGTTTGAAAACTTAATGCTGTTTGGAAGATCATGGAGCCTTTTGGAGGTGGGGCCTAACTTGGAGAAGTAGGTTGCTGAGAAGTGGGCCTTGAGGTTTATAGGCTGGCCTCACTTCTGGACCTTTTTCTGCTTCCTGATCTACCCAAAGGTGAGAAAAAAATCCACAAGAGGGACAGCATCTCCTTAAACCCCAGTCAAAAGAAATCTTTCCTCTGTCACATTGTTTAGCATCACAGAGACAGAAAGTTAATGTTAGAACTTCACAAGTGGATTTCTATAGAGCTGGCATTACCTGCTTGAAGAACAGGGCTATGGGTCAGCCAGTTCCTATAAATCTCTCATAGTTGGGAAACCCTGACCCCTTTACAGTACAGGCTCAGAACTCAGCCCTGTGGATGACATAATCTTTCTAGACACTTTCTATTCTTCTGTATTCGTCATGGTGTATTTGTCTTTCCCTCCCAAAAGCCCAACAGGAGGAAAATAGGAGTGTGTAGACCACGATCCGAGTCTGTGTAAATAAACAGAGCACTGTGTTGGGACACCTTAATTAATGGTGGTGCCAAGCCCTCTGCCTTGCTTCTTGGGTACTATATGCTGTGCAAATAACACACAGCTCAGTTATGGGCAGGGCTCACTAAATTCCAATCTAGAGGGGGCAGGCCGCATCAGAGAAAATCATTAATAGCTGAGGTGGAACCCAGTTAACATTCAATTTATCCTGAACCTGGCACTTAACGAAGGGTGTTTAATTTCATTAGTACAGCTTAGAGAGTTTTTTCCTGTACAGAAGTGTTTGTACAGGAGCAGGATAAATAACTGTCGAGTCCTTAGGGAGACTGAGTGATAGAGACAGAGAGAAGCCTACGATTGGGTGATTTGGCTGTGGTTCAGGAAGTAGACATTTGTACACACTGTTGAAAAGCTTGGAAGGGAACCTTACAAATACTTTGAAAAACGACTTGTACTGCTCATCAGAACAAATGAAACCAGGGTATGTGTCACTTAGCCCAGGACTGTGGAGATGCTTCCTATAAATGTGCTAAGAAGATGCTCACTGTCCAGAGCAAAAGAGACTAGAAACAATTTGAATATTCAAGAATCAGGGTTGAGCCAAATGATGACTTTGTTCACATAGTGTAACACACTACAGCTTTGGGGAATAAGAAAACAGCGGAGTATTGCCATATATGTGTGTATCCCCATATATGTCTGTGTGTAAATATATGCATGTATATTTATGGAAAGAAACAGGCTGTTAAATGGTGCCTGTGGTGTTCTTCTGGATAAAAACAGAACATGCAGATGTTTCATAGGCCTCTCAAAGGCTAGATACACACACATATACACACAGAGAGATGAATACACTTCTAAATAGAATCCAGAGATGGTTCTAATATGTCACTTTCTTTGCATACACTTTAGTGCTCAAACTCCTACCAGGCACATATATATTAACTTTTAAGCTAAAATTGTGTTTTGTAAGAACACGAGAAATTCATTTATAAATGATCAACAGTTTCTTAAGTTCTGCTGTTCTCTTGAGTACTTACCAAACACATCTACATGTCACTAGAGGGCTTTCCCTGTAAAGCGTGCTGCGTTACCTGACCCTTGAGCTGCACCGCTCTGTACAGTGCTCCCCAGCCACAACAATGTAGCCGGACTAGCATCTCCTCACATCAGCTACAGGAAAGAGATGAAAGGCTGACATTCTTTGAGTCTCTTCTGCTCGCCAGCTGCGAAACTCTACACATTCTCTGGTCCAGCCTCATCTAACCTCCTCTCCCAGCTACTGAGCTTATGATCTAGAGCTGAGAACATGATTGGATGAATGAGTACAGGAGGGAAGGAAGAAAGCACACAGATGCTCCTGTCAAGAGAGCAAAAGTATGACCAGGGGAGAGCATGCTCTGAGCAGAGTCTGAGAGCCACAGTACCCACGGTGAGCTGCTGAGCATGGGACTGAGATGCAGCTTCTCTGATGCTGGCACGGCAAAGAGTGTAGGTGAGTGATAAGTACCCAGAACTCAACCAGGCTGTGAACCAGGCAACAGCAGACAATGAGTCCCCAGGAGAGATGCTAGGTATTTAAAATAGGACGTATGTTTAGAATATGTCTGCAGGATACACTAGTCCCTGTCGCTATCCTGATATCTCCCAGATCCTGAGGGGCTTGCCTACACACTAAAGCACTCTCTGACTTGAGGAAAAAAATCTCTCTTTTATCAGGTCTTTACTGGACACTTTTATTAAGAATATTATTGAACAAATTTCAACAGTTTCTCTCTTTAAGGAATATGCTATATTTTACAGGTCTGAGTGCTCATTCTGTATGTATCATTCCTTCCCTCCTCCTCCCCCCTCTCTTTCCCTCTCTCCCTCTCTCCCTCTTCTCCCACCCCCCCCCATCCTTTGACGCCCAGGCTAGCCTTGGGCTTACTGTGTAGCTAAGGATGGCCTTGGACACTGCGGCTTGGGAGCGTTTAGCCTTTTGAACGAAGTTGTGTGAATTCTTAGGCATGGAACCTGTTCTGGTTCTGGCTCTGCCCAGATTTTTGACCCCATATAAAATAATCCTTCAGCCTTAGCTTCAGTTTTCCTGTTTGTAAGTGAGAACAGTGGGATCATCCAGAATCTTCTAGCTCTAACATTTCAGAGCTTCCAACATGGGGAAAGTGTTGGTGACAATATAAACCAAATTGTCTCTAAATCCATAGATCAAATCGCTTATCTCCCACGTGGCTGTATTCCTTCTTTGACAGTATCATGTGTCACAGACTGGCCTTACACGCGCTATGTAGCCAAGGATGCACAAGGCTGTACTTGGATCCAGAGCTTGTAAAGACAGTATTACGATTACAGAAGATCACAATTCTGGTACTAGGAAACAGTAAATTTCTGTTGTTTAATCTCACAGTAGAGCATTTTGCTCTGGTATCCCAAATGGCTTCCTCATATACTGAGCATATGATATGACGGATCCTGTATTGAAAGATGCCCTTAAAGGTAGGCTGGAGAGGACTCAAGGGAACACATTCTGGGTCTACATCAAGGTGAGTTGTCCTGGTGAACCATAGAGGAGGTCAGTATGAAAGAAGTGGATAAGACGGTCATCAGTGGTCATGACTTTAACATTCCCTTAAGGTTTTAGGTCAGGGAGTCCTAGAGAAGCACAGAACAGAGAATTCTTAAGACCTGGGATGGCTACTATCTACTACCACACACACACACACACACACACACACACACACACACACACACACACACACTCGCACATACACACACACCATACCACACACATATATACACACACATCACACATATGCCACACATAGACACACACACACCTAGAATATGGCAAGAAGCAGATGTTCAGACAGCCTTTGAGGGCTGTTTGGGCAAAGTGCATGTCAGTCTAGGCAGATTTCTGGGAGCACTTTTTAGGTAAGGAACTATGTCAGATTTCAGTGAGGCTTTGACAAGAGGAACTAGGATTGTTTCCTTGGGAGGCTGTGTGAACCTCATGTATAGAATTTCTTGGTAGAAAGTTTGGAGAGAGATTGGGTTTGTGTTAGATTGCCCACGGCTGTAACAGATAGCTAAGAGAAGCAATTTAAAGAAGGAAAGATTTACTTCAGCTCTTCCTTTCCTAGATTTCATCCAATGGAGCTCCATGGTCACGGGTCTGTTGGGAGCCAGAAGGACCTGGAGGAGGAAAGCTGCTCACTCGTGGTGGCTGAGAAGCAGAGAGGAGTGACAGAAGGGAATATAGGTAAGACACACCCTTCAAAGGCACATACCAGTGGCCCACTACCTCCAGCTGCGCCCCACCTCCCACAGCCCTCCAGACAGTGCAGTTCTTTCAGTCCATTACCTCATTCATTAGATCAGAGGCCCTGGGATCTAACAGGGTGAAACACCCTCATAGATGCTCCCTGAAGCATGCTCTACTTGTCTGCTCGACCCAATCAAATGAACAATCAAGACGAGCCACCCCACTTCTTGTATCAAGACTTAGTAGCTGTTAGTTTTCAAGCACGACTTCCTGGATCTGATACCTTTTCTTATTTTTTATTTAAGGTGTATTGATTACACATGTTGACGGAACCCAACACGTTACTGCAGCACAGGTGTTCAGCTCAAGTCAAGGCCATTAGCATGTCCTCTCCCCCTCACTGTGTCTTTCTTGGGACTTTCGAATGACTCTTTCTATAACCTTCTATGCCTCAGTTTCCCTACTTACGAAAAGACCATAGCACTCCATGAGATACAGGGAGGGTAAAGGAGAGGTGAGGAAAGGGTGCTTGGTTTACGGTGCCTGGCACACAGTGAGTCTCAGCCCATAGTGGCTGGCCTTTTTCTTTTTAATTTCTCTTTAATTCCTGCAAACATTTTGAGCATGGAACAGGGGAAGCAGAGGGAACAGTGTTCTCTTGCAGCCCCAGGATTCCCCCTCTGAGTCTCCCGCTGGATCAAGGGGGGCTGGGCAATCCCTCTTGCATAAAAATGGATAAAACAGCAGGGTGTGGTGGCACACGCCTTTAATCCCAGCACTTGGGAGGCAGAGGCAGGCAGATTTCTGAGTTCGAGGACAGCCTGGTCTACTACAGAGAAACCCTGTCTTAACCCCCCCCCCCCAAAATGGATAAAACAAGGTCTTTTTCAGATGGGTTCACTTACTGACAAACTCTTAGGAATCCATTAACTCCAGTGTTACTGAACATCTGAATGCAATTTGCAAGCTATAATAACATCGTTCTCGTTAGCAAATGTTTGTGCTGCTCTGTAATTTTCTTTTCCGTATGAAAATAGACCTGTCATCCTAAGGTGGTCGGCCAGCTGCCTCTATAATATCGTTAATAAGCAGGAAGGGTGGTTGGCCCTGTAGTCTGTTGGCGGAATGGGTGTTTCTGTCCCCAAGTAAGGTCTGGGGTCCACTTCTGTCAGATGTGGCAAGAAGGAGATGGTGTAGGGCCCTAGAAGCAAAGGATTAGGAAAAGGCTGAGAAGTGGGTGAGTAGAGACTTGGTATTTGTAGAAGGCCCACTTTGTGCTGAGCAGTACCCTGGGCTCTTACACATTCAGTCACATTGCATGGTACATGTTCAAGCTCCCCATAAGCATTTTCTAAACCTGGCTTCCTGGCCTCACTGCACTTAGAATCTCAGTGGCTTTTGTTCTGACATTTTCATTTTCGGTGATTCTTTGATCTAGGATTCTATACACTTTGGGTAGAGAGAGGCTAAATCTTACAGCACAAGAGAAAACTAAATGATTTTTCTGGGGGAGTGTTCTTTTACTTAATAGACACAATTCCTTCCTTCAAAGATTGATCTCCACTCCACATAACTGGATAATTTATTCACTATTTTTATCAAACCAGCTTCTTTTTTATTTCTATTTGATGACCAAGCTCAGCAAATATTTATTATGTGCCTACTGAGTGCACTGGTGCTGGGGTTGAAATACAAGGAGCCATCTATTGAGAGTGCTGGTGTTTCAAGGAGCTGTTTCTCTGTCCTGATGCAGGTTTTCAGTTACACAGATGACTAGAACAGAATCTGCATGTTGTGTGATTCGGAACATGGGGGGTTAGTAGCGCCAAGGAGAGTGACTGACATGTTTTGAGGGGTGGAGCTGAGATGTGATAAGAAGTACAGCAAGGAATATACCCAAAGAAAAGCATGCACTAGGGTCTTAGAACCCTGGCATGTTCTTCAAGGCTGCAGCATAGTGTGAGAGGTAGTGTAGGTAATTGGGTAGCATGTTGAATACCCCAGCCATTACCTAGAGGGCAAAGAGCAGCATGTTTTTCAGAGAACACACTTGCTCGTATGTATGACACAAGAAGGGGTAAGAGTGGCTCTCAAGTTTGCAGCACCAGCTGCAGGAACATTGCTATTAGCCAGGTGTAAGGTGAACATGACTTGGGATAAACTATGGGCAGCGGATATGGGGGCCAGTTGCCAAGCTTGAGATATACTGACTGGAGTAAGAGTCCCATGTTGGATGAGTAATTGAGCAGTGAATACTACGGAAACCAACTAAGAAGCCAGATAAACCACTCACCCACAATCCCAGCTCGGGCCAGCTCTCTTGCTTCCCAGTGTTTTCTGATTCCATTGCATCCCACACACTTTCCACACCTTGTCTCCTCATGAGCTTTCCTGTGAGTCTCCGAGCTTGCCATGGTGTGCACACATGCATTGATTATCAGAACAATCCTTATTGTTGGAGTCCTAGAATCACAGTCCTGTGTTTTTACCATTAGCAATTTTTATTTGAAGCTGTATTTAAGACTCTTTCTTGAGAATAATTCTCATAGAATGCCAGAGAGTTGCTTAAAGAGCCATTTGAAGTGTGGACTTGGTTTTGTTTCTCCTCCTCCCTCCATGTCAATTTTTTTTTACTCAGGATGACTTCTGGACACAATAGACTTGGAACATTATCTGCCACTAACAATTGTTAGATCTGTCCAGACTTTTGAGCACAGGCGGCTGCTTCATGAGAAGGTGACCTACAGCCTGGCAAGTTTTTTTTTTTTTCTTGCTGGCTTTCTTCTGCAGGAAACCTTCCTAGTTCATATAGGGTGCGAGTACACACACCATTTCTAAGCTCTGAAGTAGTAGACAACTGAGAACGTAGCCTCTAACTTCAGACAACATGAATCTGAACCGATCTATCAGATCCTCTTGGCTTGTTAGTTTTATCAGTTGTGAAGTGGTCACAATGGCAGGGTATACCAGTTGTCCCAGGTACTAATGAGCTGGGCATATACTGGACTCAGAGTACTTGAAATTCTTAACAGCAGAGTTGGAATTCTGTTATATTTATGGCCGCAGATCTGCAGATCATGAGTCATCCAAGTTCAATTTCCCATGAATGTCTCTGGGGCCTCAGATGAGTTTTGCGAGCCTCAGTTTCTTCCCATGAAAACTGTAGATGATAACACAACTGTATTAAAGGGATGTTGCGCTTCAGCAAATTAGTTAACACATGCCAAGTGCCCACAGCAGTGCCTGACATGAGGTGAGTGCCAAGGTCCCTGGCAGCAAGGCACCTGTGTTTCCTCTGCCAGTGTAGATGTTCACCACCTCTAATTGCTACTCTTTGCTGACCCTTCAGTATGTCAGGGAAGTCATAAGATCCCCCACACCTGCAATATTCAGAACGTCTAGGACAATGAGTGGAGGGAGCAGCTACATGTCACCTTGCTTGGTAGACTGGGAAAATGAAGTTCAGGTGATCACCTGACATAGATGAGGTGGTGGACGCAGAGGAGAGTGTTCTGTATGACTGCACACTCCGTGCTCTTCCATCGACTATGCAATGTGCTCCCTGGTAGTTCTTGACCACTGATGGAGGAGTTTGGAAACCTGCCAGAAAAATGGTGTCCTTGAAGGCATGATGAAAAATGATCACTTTTCACAGTCCAAAGAGCTTCTTATTAAATTACCAGCTTCCTTTGCCCAAGACTGGCCCAGGGAACATTGGCTTTAGAAAGAGACTCTTTCTGATGAAGGGTCAATTTTAGCCTGGAATCTGTTCTTTTGAATCAGCTCCAACAGTCTGATATACTGTCATGAACCTCTTAATAAATGAGCTATTTTACTCAATTTCCAATAAACATCCTAGCATTGAGGTGAAGAGGACATTCTGAAATGAACCTCACGTCCATATCATGCCAGAGTGGGCTTTTTAGGATGGCTTCCATGAAGACAAGCATCAACAGTAAACATCACAACCAGGCAGATGTGAAGAATGAGAAGAAAGGGATAGGAGAAGGAACAGTGTGACCTTGCTTAAGCTAACTTCATATTTCTTTCTTTCATGATTTGCTACAGGAAAATTCCAGATGAAGCTGCCGGTAAGCGAATGGTGTGGGAAGAGTTGCCCAGCGTGAGATCTGGTAGAAGAAGCACTTTTCAGTTATTAGGCTGATGCCAGCCCCTTGTTTGCCTGCATCTATCTCAGCACTGGCTCTTTTTTTAGCATCTTGGGGTTAAGCAGTTGAATGAATGAAGACACTGGTCAGTAGATGCCATGTGCAGAGTACAGCTTTGTAGTCAGGTAGTAAGGGGCAGGTGGTTGAGTACCAGATCTGCCATTTATTATATCTGTGGCATTGGGTGAGAGCCTTGTGTTGATGATATTTTCTCTTTTATACATGATGGATATTAACCCCACCTCATCTGAATCGACAGGAAAGTTTTAAAAAAAAATGTGTATAAACAGTGTGTGTGTTCAACATGCAAGATGTGCCATACAGTAGGTACCTAATAAATATCAACAGATAAACTGAGGTTCTAGTCTAAAATGAAGGCTAGTTCTTCCAGGATTGACAAATTGTATAACATAGGGGTCTCCATATGGACATGATGGAGTATTTGGAAAACATGGAAAGTCTATCTTTCTTGCTTACCCATCCTACCATGAACCTCTAGCTGTTTCCTCATCATCTGTCAGGCTGGGGTATAATACTAAAATGTTGGTAATGGATTTTCTTTAAATGCAGTGCTGAAGTGACCCATTCAGGGGCAGGGAATATACTATCTATTCTACAGGGTCCTGCTCACACACATTCAGGGGCAGGGAATATACTATCCATTCTACAGGGTTCTGCTCCACGGACCATATACACTTGAAGCAAGCTCAGCATCTCAGCTTCATTACTCTGTTCTCAGCACAAACACCACTAAGGCTATGGGGCATCTGTTTGAACTTTCAATGGGTGCTGTTGCAACAAATATGGAGAATTGGGAGAGACCCCCACCATACTAAATTTCAAAACCTTTTTATTCATGAGTTTTTCCAAGGAAAGATTCTGAACAGGAGTGGCTCAGGGCACACTGCATCTGATCATCTATTGAGATAGGTGTGGTGAATGCCTGTAATCTCAATACTTGGGAGTCTGAGGCAGGGGGATTTCCCTGCACAAAATTGGCCCTATCAACAATCAGTTATGGATGGAGGAGAGCTTTCAAGGGTTCCACTGCCCCAAATTGAACTATTAGCTACTGATAGCCTTTGGGACAGGGAGTCATCACACTGAGGTTTGTACCCACTGCTGAGCCTAGTAAGTTCCAGTGGAGAGTTCCAAGCCCATGGTCATACACATGATCCTGACTAAACCCAGAAGATCATGCAACAGTAAAGGCATGACTAGGAAAGAGGGTTTGTAGAGACTCCAGGACTTGGTACACTGTCCTGACTTAAAGGATGCCTTCTTCTGCCTGACACTGACCTCCCCACCCCCAGAGATAGGACTACCTTGCATTTGAATGGAAGGCCCCAGAACAAGGGGTGACAGCCCAGATCACCTGGACTAGACTACCCCAAGGCTTCAAAAACTTGCCTAACCTCTTCAACAAGGCCCTCCATAAAGACCTCGCCATTTATCACAAGGCCAACTCAGAGGTAACTCTTTTACAATATGTAGATGACCTTCTGACTGCAGCTGAGACCCAAGAAGACTGCTTAGAAGAGACCAAGCAACACTTTTTTTAAAATTAATTAATTAATTAATTAATTAATAGATAATTTCTTCATTTACATTTCAAGTGTTATCCCATAAGTCCCCTATACCCTACCCCCACCCTGCTCCCCTACCCACCTACTCCCACTACTTGGCCCTGGCATTCCCCTGTACTGGGGCATATAAACATTGTTAGACCAAGGGTCTTTCTTCCCCAATAATGGCCAACTAGGCCATTTTCTAATACATATGCAGCTAGACACATGAGCTCTGGGGGTTCTGATTAGTTCATATTGTTGTTCCATCTATAGGGTTGCAGACCCCTACAGCTCTTGGGTACTCTCTCTAGCTCCTACATTGGGGACCCTGTGTTCTGCCCTATAGATGATTGTGAGCATCCACTTCTGTATTTGTCAGGGACTGTCAAAGCCTCACAGAAGACAGCTATATCAGGGTCCTTTCAGCAATATCCTGCTGGCATATGCAGTAGTGTCTGCATTTGGTGGCTGATTATGTGATGGACCACCTGGGTGGGGCACTCTCTGGATGGTCCATCCTTTCATTTTAGCTCTAAACTTTGTCTCTGCACCTCCTTCCATGTATATTTTAATCCCTATTCTAGGGAGGAATGAAGTATCCACGCATTGAGACCAAGCAACTCTTAACAAAGATGGGGGAATTGGGGTATAGGGCTTCGGCCCAGATATGTCAGAGGAAAGTAAGCTACCTCGGCTACTTGTTGAAGGATGGTCACCACTGGCTTTTGAATGCCTAAAAAGAGACTGTTCTCCACATCCCCCCACCAGAAAGCCCTAAGCAAGTACAAGAGTTTCTGGGCATCACTGGGTTCTGTCAGTTGTGGATCCTAAGACTCACTGAGCTTGCCCCTCTTTATCCCTTGACCAAAAATGGGCAGCCCTTCCACTGAGAATAAGAAGAACAGCAGACTTTTGATGTCATCAAACAGGCCCTGCTTATGCCCCCCCCCTACTCCCCTGGCCTCAAGACTGCTGAATGTTGGTCAGCCCTTTCATCTATATGTGGCTGAGAACAAGGGGATAGTTAAAGGGGTGCTAGCCCAACAACTGGGCCACCAGAAGCACCCAGTTGTCTACCTGTCAAAAAAATTAGACCCTGATGAGGCCGAATGGCCAGCCTGCCTGTGGATAGTGGGAGCAGTAGCTGTCCTGGTCAGAGATGCAGACAAGTTAACTTTGGGCCAGAACCTGACTGTGACCACTCCCTACACCTTGGAGAACATAGTTTGCCAGCCCCCTGACAGGTGGCTAACAAATGCCCACATGACCCATTACCAGACTCTCTTGCTGAATTCAGACTGGTTACCTTCACACCACCAGTAACCCTCAACCTGGCTACTCTGCTGCCTGATCCCAACCTTGACCCAGCTATGCATGACTGCCTGTCAGCAGATCCTAGCAGAAGACCAGGGGTGGCAAAAGGACCTATCAGACTAACTGCTTCCTGACATGGTTCACTGACTGCAGCAGCTTCTTGGTAGATGGACAATGAAAGGCAGGAGCCACTGTCATAGATGAGCACTAGGTGGTATGGACAGAACCATTGCCCTCTGGAATGTCGGCCCAGAAGGCAGAACTGATTGCGCTGACCAAGACTTTTGACCTTGGGGCAGGCAAGAAGATCAACATCTATACTGACAGCAGGTACACTTTCACCATTGCACATGTACACGGGGCAATACACCAACAAAGAGGATTCCTGTCATCAAACGGGAAAGAAATAAAAATACAAGGCTGAGATCAGTGCGCTTCCTAATTGCACTTCTCTGACCAGAAAACATGAGTATTATTCATTGCCCTGGCCACCAGTAGGGAGAAAACTTCATAGCCAGGGAAAACAACTTCACTGACAAGGCAGCAAAAGAAATATCCCTTAAAGACAACATCCAAGTCTTAGCTCAATGGGGAAAAACAAGGAAACAAACTGAGGATTGGGCTAAAGGCTGGCTCCATCCCAACTATACTCAAGAAGAGGAGGCCCAGAACTCTAACTATCCTACCAACTATTATTTCAAGAGATAAGGACAATGGTAATATAGGAAGGGAAGACCATCCTCCCTTGGAATCAGGCCCAAGGTTTGCTTTACCAGATGCATCAATAGACTCATGTGGGCAGTAAAAAAATGTTAGAAGCTATTAAAGAATCTAGAATATTTGAACTTAAGATATCTGGCAGAAAAAGTAGTGGAATAATATGGGGTCTGTCAGCAGGTAAATGTCTGCTGCACCAAGGTAGGAATAGGGAAGAGAACTAGAGGAAGTAAGCCAGGAGTCTTTTGGGAAGTAGATTTTATGGAGATCAAGCCTGGGAAGTTTGGTAAATATCTGCTAGCCTTTATAGATACCTTTTCAGGGTGGGTTGAAGCTTTCCTCACCAAGTAGGAGACTTGACCAAGAAGATCTTAGAAGAAAGCTTCCCAAGGTTTGGAGTGCCTAAGGTAACTGGATCAGATAATGGACCTACCTTTGTGTCTCAGGTAAGCCAGGGGTTAGCAAAAATCTTGGGGATGGATTGGAAACTTCATTACGAGCATACTATCCCCAAAGTTTAGGCCAGGTGGAAAGAATGAATGGGACCCTAAAAGAGACCTTGACAAAATTGGCCTTGGAGACTGGTGGGGACTTTGTTGTGCTTCTCTTCTTGGCCCCATTCTGAGCCAAGAACACCCCCTTACTATTTTAATCTGACCCCCTTTGAAGTCCTCTAGTGGCTGCCAGGCCTGGCTTAGAGATCTCTCACCAAGGGTATCAAGACATTATCAAGTGATTGATGGCCCTCCAGACAGTCTAGAGAGAAACATGGTCCAAACTATCTGCTCTTTATGCCCCAGGGACTGCTGAGGTGCCTCACCAATTCCAGGTTAGTGATGCTGTTTATGCCTCCCCACCCACGCCACCCCGACCCCATTGAACCCAGTCCCTGGAGTCCCACTGGGAGGCCCTCTACCTGGAGTTGCTGATGACCCAGACTGCTTCTCATGTAAAACCAGCTACTGGCCCACCCCCTGCAGATCATCCCTCCTTGAAGCTTAAACTCACCTGGCAAGTAACAGAGAATGGGAAGCATCTTGACTTTAGTGGGGATTCTGGCTCTGGCTTTATTCCAGAGGCTGGATGCTAAAACAAGTCCCCACCGACCAGCCAGATTGACTTGGAGCTGTATCCTCCACCCTCACTGGGAAACATGAGCCCACCCCCGCCCACAATTGGCCCCAATGACTGAGCTTGTTGTTAAGACCTTTTTAGTAATCAATGAGTTCATCTCTGAGGCCACTTGCTCCTGTTGGTTTTGTTATGGCATAGCTCCTCCTTTTTATGAGGGGATCGCCTTTATCTCCCCAAACATCACTCTTTCCAACAGGTCCTAATCTTGCCAGTGGGCCCAGAAGTCAGGAGTTGGTCTTACCTTACAGGCAGTAACAGGGACAGGACTTTGCCTAAACCAGATTTCCCCACCTCATTCGTCCCCGTGTAGTGCCTCATACCCTCCCAAACATGTGACCTCTTACATCATCCCTCCAGAGAATGGCTGGTGGGCCTGCTCTACTGGACTTACCCCTTGGTTTAGCTAGTCCCTAGGCTGACCTATCACCCCTACAAAGAAATACTGGCGAGCCAAAAGTGAACCTGTCACTGCATTAACTGTGTCACTGCTGTTAGGGCTGGGCGCAGCAGGAGTGGCAATGGGAACCTCCTCCTTGGTAGTTCAGGGCAAGAGCTACCAAGACCTCAAGGCTGCCATAGACATAGATATTGAAAGGATTGAGGAATCTATGACCCTCCTCCAGGAGTCACTAATCTCCATGTCTGAGGTGGTTCTTCAGAACTGATGAGGACTGGACTTGTTCTTCCTACAACAAGAAGGACTCTGTGTGGTCCTAAGAGAAGAATGTTGTTTCTATCTAGATCACTTGGGGTAGTCAAGGATTCTGTAGCCACGGTTCAAGAGGGTCTGGCTAAGAGAAAAAGAGAAAGAGAGTGAGCCCAAGGTTGGTTTTAATTCTGGTTTAATATTTCTCCTTGGTTCACCACCCTGATCTCCTCCCTATTAGGTCCCTCAATCATCTTGTTTTTACTTCTCACTTTTGGTCCCTGCATTTTGAACCGCTTGGTTGCCTTTGTTAAGGAACACATAGGTACAGTACAGCTATTGATCTTAAAAACTGAAATACAAAGAACTAGATACAGAAGACCAGGTTTTTGAGCTATCAGAATACCAGCAATAGCTTCAGAATTGAAGCATACACAAAGAAAAGGGGGAAGGAAGAAGTCAGTTTAGGTCAGCCTTCGGAAAATTCCACCAGAAACGGGAAGGCTCGTCGCTTCCCAGAAGTGAGAAGTCAATGGAGCACATAGGCACCCCTTCCTACCTGAAAGGGAGAGGCTGATTACACTCCTCAGAAAAACCACAGGGCAGACTGATTGTTGGCCACCTGCAGATATGGAAAGCCCTTGCTACATCATTCCCTAAGGACCAATCAGTTTAAAGGTCACACTGTTCTGCCAGTCATATTGTGCCTAGTTGCTGTTGCTCTAGTCTGCCTCTGAAAACTATATAAAACCTCACCAAATGAGATGCTTGGGGTTGCCTTTTCTTTGGGTGTAGGATGGCCCCGGTGTACTAATGAACTCCTCCCCAGGAGCAATAAACTCCTCTTGCTTTTGCATCAATCTCTGGCTCTGTGAGGTCCACTGGGGGTGGGGTAGGGGGGTGGGTGTCTCTGGTAGCTAAGGCTCATCAGAGTCTTGCAAAGGGAAGGTTGACATGTATGAAAATATCAAAGAACAAATGTAATTAGTAAAAAAAAATCAAAGAAAAAATAAAAGCTATTCAGTTATAAGGTAATGAATGTTTAGAAACCATTATTCTAAGATACTAAGTTTGGGATGGGAGGATAGGAAAAAAAATCAGAACATAAAGTTACCTAGATAGCTCTTTTCTCTATGCACCAATATATTTGTATAGCCACATCTAAATTAAACTTGTCAGGATTATGCATATAAGTTCCTCTTCAACATTTTTAAAAACTAGCTTCTCATTCCAAAAGGACCACAACACTTTCTTTTGTGTCTTTGGAGAAAAAATGCCTTGCAGAGACCTCTTGGAATTCTTTGGCATCTCTGACACTGAGATTGGTCATTCTGTCTTGTTGACCCTGTCCTCCAAGGGGCTCCATGTAATTTGTGGTCTTTCAGCAAGCTTCACATTCTGCAGTCCCTGGCAGGAGGCCTGATGAATTAAACTGACCCAGTGGCTTTTGCTTATTCTCTCTGTTTCCCTCCATCTCTGCTTTCTCCTCAGCCTTTGTCTCACTGGCTTATTTGAGTAATCCTATGAGCTTCCTCTTGTGGCATGGCAGTGATTTCCTGGGCTCCTGACTCAGCCCCCACAGATTCTTTCAGTTCAATCCCTTCCTTGCTGTGTGACACCAGGTAAGTTTTATAAACAGTTAACTAATTAATTAATTAATTAATTATAGTCTCTCCACATCTTGGCTTCCACCTGTGTCAGTGCCTACACAAAAGCATATGTAAGGATTCGATGAGATGGTGAATATATGAAGAATTTAGCACGGTTATGGAGTAGATATTGGTAAATGATAGTTTCTGTTCTTCTCCTTCAGTCAGTTAGTCTGGGATCACCCTGTACATGTCTGGTTCCCAGCTAACTGGCTGAAAGAGTAGGAAAAGGACTATCATACCCAACAGCGTTAGAATTCGGGCCTTGCACGACCACACTGGGTGATGCACTGCTAGGACAGAACTCAGGCCTCAGATATGATATGTAGGTATTCTATCAACTGGGATGTACTCCAGCCTTTTTCTTACCTCCTACCACCAGGATATAATGAATAAAGAACTATAGAGTATGAGTGCATCCGTGTGTGTGTGTGTGTGTGTGTGTGTGTGTGTGTGTGCATGCGAGTGTATACATGTGTGTGTGTATGTGTGCACACAGGTGTATGAACAGATTTCTGTCCAGCAGATGTGAACACACAGTGAAGCAGGGATTACACAATGCTCATTTGTGCCTCACCCAACTCGCATATGCCCCATGGAGTACTTATTAGTCCTCTTTTTGTATTTTAATTTTATTTGTTTCCTTTGAAAATTTTATGCATGTATCTTTGATCCAATCCACCCCTCACTTCCCTTTCTAAGTCTCACTGAAACCACTCATTATGTCTCCCTCTAAACGTCATATGTTCTTTTTATTATTCATTGATTTTTAACCTTACTGAATCAAATGAATGCTGCTATATGAGAATGGCTGTGGGGCACAGCAATCTATGAACAGCCATGCCCAAACTGAATCTCCTCTTCCCAGAAGCCCTCAGTTGCTTACTGCTCCTAAGCTAGGGGTGTGGCCTCGGGAGCTTTCCCACCTCCATGCTGAAACTTTTAACTGGTTTGGTCTTATGCAGGTCACCATTGCCTCTTGAGTTTATGTGTGCAAAATAATCACACAATGTCCAGAGAAGCCTTTTATTGCAGTGGCTAGTAGTTAATGCCGATAAACAATTTTATTTTAAGAATAAATAGACTCAAATACCACATGGCTCCTGGGTGTTCAGTCAGGTTTTAACCTGGGCATTTCACCCAGATCCCAAGTATGGCTAGCCTCTTCTAACAGTTTCTGTCCTTCTGAGAATGCACAACACCTTCAAAGGTCACTGGCATCATCGAAAAGGTATGTTTTATTCTGGACAATATTTTGGTATATGTATCTTTTAAATCTTCTCTGACTGTCATCTGTCAATGGACTTGGATCATTTCTGCATGCTGGCTCTTCAGAACAACACTAGAATGAGTGTAGTGAGCAGCTAATTCTTCAGAATCCTGATTTGGGTGTTTCCAGATGTGTACCCAGAAGGCTGGATCACAGGGTAGTTTTATTTTAAACTTCTTGGGAAACCTTCACATTGTTTTTGCAGGCAGCTGCGTCATTAATATTCTGAGCAGGGTCCGTGGTTCCAGCTTCTCACCCTTTCCAACACTTGTTCTCCTTTGTTTTGATAATAGCCTCCCTAACAGCTGGGTGGGGGCACATAACCCAGATCCTATCTAATATCGGCCAGCACATAGGAGCAGAGAGCAGGCGCGTGCCTGTCAGGGACTAGAGCAGGGAGCAAGGAGCACTTACTATTCAGTGTTCTAAAGCTTCAGCTGTGTAAAGTGAAAGAGAGCTGCCAGTAGGTTGGGCAGTACTCACCTGTAGTTAGAATTACTGCCACTAAGAGGGCAGAGTTTGGAATCCCCTGCACACAAGGGATACTTGGAAAGGTTTCAAAATGTGTGCATTTGGGTGTGAGTGTGTACAGTGTGTGTGTGTGTTCCTGTATGTGTGAGTGTGTACAGTGTGTGTGTGTGTGTGTGTTCCTGTAGGTATGAGTGTGTACAGTGTGTGTGTGTGTTCCTGTAGGTATGAGTGTGTGGAGGCCACCAGTTGATGCTTGGTGCTCTCACTGTCCAGTGAATTTTTGAGACAAGGTCTCTCAATAGGAGCTCACTAGCTAGCTGGTCATTGAGTTTTAGGGACCCTCATGTCTCTGCACCTCCAATGTTGGCGTTACAGGTGTGTGGCCTGTAACCTGTAAATAAACATATACAGAAATGTACTTGTATATTGAGGATCTGAACATAGGTGCTTATGCTTGTGAGATAAGTACTTTTCTGACTGGACCATTTTCTCAGCCCCATAAGGAAACTTCTAGAGATGAGAGGCATGTCAGTACCTTGTTGTGGCAATCACATCCTAAGTGGATACCTCCACACAAACTTTCAACTTGCACCTCAGTGAAACTGCCTTTAAAATCTGCCTTATATAATAGTCTTTTTATTCAACCCTCTGCCTTGAGAAAGAGAGAACAATGTTTCAAGAGGAAACAAAATCTGCCTGTGCGGTGGAGAATTTGGCAGAGACAATGTCTCAGAGTATCATCTACAATCAACTTCCAAAGCAATGCACCTGTTGGCCACCGCCATCTTCTAGAATGTTCCTACAGAGCATACTGAACACCCTTCTTTCTGTGATTCACCCCCTCTATACCCGCATAGTGCAGATCTCAGCTTTATAGACTCCTCTTTGTCAGACTGACTCACTTTATAAAACTTTCCCCACTGCATCAAATCGCCACAATTACTGGGGCTCTGCACAGAAATGGCCTGTTCTCCAAGACACCATTCAACAGGTCATTGCTATCTTTGTTCACTTACAACAAACTACTGAAGGGCAGTACAGGCTCTATCACAAATGGATCCAACTGTCCATTAGACGGACCTAAGTGGAAGTTTACGTTTATCTTGAGACATCTCTCACTGATCTGGAACTGGTAAGTAGGCTGGGCTGGCTAGCCAGTGATTTTCCTATCTCTGTCCCCAGCACTGGAATTACAAACTTGCATCACCACACCCAGATTTTTTTTATAGAGTTCTGGGCACTGAACTCACGTCAATCTAACTGAGTCATGTGACTCCATCGCCTCTCGTTCCCCATCCTCAGACCTGCTCCTACAGTACTGCCCATCATGAGATCTGCTGTAGCAATACTGTCTGCCATTGGGAGCTAAATATTTGTGCATCTGTGTGACAAGAGTTTCTTTATTCTTTCTTCTGCCCAAAGTAATCAATGTAGAATGCCTTGCTATGACAAGTGTCCTCCCCAATGGACCAGTCCACTGATTGGTAAATGTAAGATAATCTACCTCTTCAAAGACCTCTCAGATCTTCAAAACAGCCACATGATGAGGAAAGGCCACTGGAGCACATGTCATAGAAAGCCTGTCACCTCACATTCTTTGTTCTGTAGTGCAGGAGTTAAAATAGTTAAAAAGTTCTTATTCAGTATTGCCAGAGATCTTTCCATCTCAGCCTGGGACTCACATCTGGTGGCCACAGCATGGGGGGACACCTTAGGGTCTGTAAAACCTGACGAATGTTTTACATTTGTATTCTCTGAAGCTGCTCTGAAGTCATGGGATGTGTTCTGGTTCCTGTAACATCCTGGAGCAAGGGCTCCAGCTCTGGGCGCCAGGGATGACCCATCATTTATGGAAAACATCTCACCAGGGTGCTCAGAATAGGAAGCATCCTCAGGCTCACAGCTATCTTGTGCTGCTGCAAACCTCTGTGCAGATCCTGAACTAATTGCTGTACTGAGAGTCATTTATCTTAGCAGCTCTCACAAGTCCTGCTTGGTGGTCTAGTTGTCCAGCCGGTATCTCTGGGCTCTCAGTGGCAGAAGCCTGGGAACAGAGGCCCGTATATTTGAGCAGAGGGTGTGGGATTAGACTACTGGATTCCAAGCTTAGTTCCAGCTGTGTGGTTTTAGGCAAACTGCCTGACCTCTCTGAACCTTACCCTTCTCATCTCTGAACCCCACCCTTCTCACTTGCCAAGTAGAGATGAAAGGAATGCTTTCTATTTTGTTTGAGAAGATGAGATGGCAATTCTTTTGTGTCTAGATTTTTTTTGCATGCTCACAAATGCAAATGGAGGCCAGGAGTCACTGTTAGGAATCAGTCCTCAGGAGATGCCCATCTTACTTATTTGTTTGGTTTTGAGACAAGAGCTCTTAATGACCTGGCTGGAACTCACTGGTTAGGATAGGTTGGCTGGTAGTGAGTCCCAGGGATCCAACTGTCTCTGTACCCCAAGACCTGGGATTGCAAGTGTACCCCACCATGCTTAGCTTTTTCTGTGCTGCTGAGCTCAGGAACACCTCACAGTCTTTATATATTAACTATATATCTGACTTATGTATCTAACTTATGGGGAATACAAAATAGTCCTAAATGTTAGCTTTTTCCACCATCATACTCATGGACCAACTGCACTTTTGACACTGGCATAAAGTTCCTAACAGAAACAATTTAAAGGAGAAAGGTTTAAAGCTTGCTTTTGTTTTCTTTGCCATGGCAATGAGGGGATGGTGAAGCAGATCTGTTTAGTTCATGATAGACAGGAAACAGAGAGCAGCAAAAAGAAAGAACCAGAGTAAGATACAGCCACAGACTCACTGACCTCCTTCCTCCAGCAAGACCTCACTTTCCATAGAGCCAGGGCCTTGCAACAGTCTGTTCAGAATTTAAATCTTTCTGTGGATTAAATCATTGATGAGGCCATGTGTCAGAAAAGCACAGGAGGCAATTTAGCTTGGGAGCCTCATTTTGTTTTGTGCTCTGCACACCTCTCTCTCCTCTGGTAATAATGCTCTTGGCAGCCTAGTTCCTTGACCTGAGTTGTTACTACTACTACTACTACTACTACTACTACCACACACACACACACACACACACACACACACACACACACACACCCCTCTCCAAACAATGCACCTAACAACATCAGAACCCTTTTACCCTCAACTATATCTTTCAGGCTACATGTGTTCCTCTCTTTGAGCAATACTATGCATATGCTATTTCTTGGCAATGATTAAACTTCTATATGACAATTTCTATACATGTACAGTCACAACATATCTGGGTATGAAAATTACAGGTATAATCTAGATTGAACTGGTTTGGATGCTCATGTATAAGGTAAAACTGTGTCCTTTGGTAACCTTTTAGGGAGAATGTTATCATATAATTCTCAGAAAGGCCTTTAGAAATACTCAGAGGT
Source organism: Mus minutoides (assembly GCA_902729485.2). Classification (NCBI taxonomy): domain Eukaryota; kingdom Metazoa; phylum Chordata; class Mammalia; order Rodentia; family Muridae; genus Mus; species Mus minutoides. The sequence continues at coordinate 2,443,436 of LR749620.1, read as the reverse complement.
TTGTGCTACTAATGTTTTAAAGTGTAATGAGAGGTGGAACAACAATATGAACTAATCAGTACCCCCAGAGCTCATGTCTCTAGCTGCATATGTAGCAGACGATGGCCTAGTCAGCCATCATTGGGAAGAGAGGCCCCTTGGTCTTGCAAACTTTATATATCCCAGTACAGGGGAACGCCAGGGCCAAGAAGTGGGAGTTGGTGGGTAGGGCAGCAGGGCAGGGGAGGTATAGGGGACTTTTGGGATAGCATTTGAAATGTAAATGAAGAAAATATCTAATAAAAATTTAAAAAAAGAAAAAATAAATTAATAGCTAATGAATTTCAAAAATATACTTTACTATTGATAAACAATAAACATGGGTATTAATGGCAAAAAAAGTGTAAAGAAGCAATGGTGGTAATGGTGGGTATAAGGGGGTTCCTTGAAGGCCCATGTCAAGGTGCCCCCTGAGATATCATACCATGTGACAGACCTGGTATAAGGTAAATTTATTGTGGGAGAAGGGGAGTAAGAACTTGGAAAAGGGGAAGAGGTGGGCAGAGGGGCATAGAAGGACAGAAAGAGACAAAGATAGGCCGGCCAGGAATGCATAGAAACACACAGAGAGAAAAAGATTGAGAAGGGAGAGAGAGAGAGAGGGAGAGGAGAAGAAGAAGAAGAAGAAGAAGAAGAAGAAGAAGAAGAAGAAGAAGAAGAAGAAGAAGAAGAAGCAGAAGAAGAGAAAAAGAGAGAGAAAGTGAGAAAGTGAGAAAGTGAGAAAGAGAGAAAGAAAGAAAGAAAGAAAGAAAGAAAGAAAGAAAGAAAGAAAGGAGTCCTCTTATATGTGATAGGCCACCCGCATCTGTGGAGGTGCAGGTAGTAATGGCTGCAGGTGATAACACAAGCTGTTGCTAGGTTACTAGGTCACTGTGGGAGGAGCCTAACAGAATTGTCTGTAAGCCAACAACTAATATCCCAAGTGTTTCTCAATCCTGCAGAGCTGATGTGATGGGCCACCACATAATTTATCTGAATAATTAGCTTTTCTCTAACCCAAGCCAGGAGTCTGGAGATACCAATCAATCATCTTTACTGAGAAGTCCTGGAAAGTTTCTTGTGGCCAAGTTTCCAGTTGATTCACACTGTGATATGGAATAGTTGTTCCTAGACATCAATCCCATGATATACAAGAACAGAGAAACATTCAGCAAACATGCAGGAGAATCAATCTTCGGGGCGCACAAGCTTCTTGTTCTTGATTCATCTTCTCATTGTCTTGCATCATGCTGTCATCTCTCATGCATATCCTGAAAGACATATTAATAGCAATGGCTGTGTTTCCCACAGTGAAGACTCAAATTTCCACAGGGTTTTCCTGAAGACAGGATTTCTATTGGGTATTTGTCTTATGCTGAGGACATAGTCCAGTAGACAAGACACTTGTTCTACAACTATGAGGTCTGAATTTGGGTCACCAGAACACATAAAAGGCTGGATCTGTTGTAGATGTACCTGGAATCTCAGAACTTCTTGGATTAGATGGGAGGCAGACACAAGATGGTTTACAGAAGCTCAAAGGCTAGATCACCCTGTGTACAAAAAGGGGGATGAGGGATGACGAGAGAGAGCCTATCTTGAACAAAGGGTAAGATGAGGACCAATGCCTGAGCTTGCCCTCTGACTTTCACCTACACTCTGAGATACACACTCACATGTGGACACTCACATTTACACACAAACCTACTTTACACGCACACATAAAAGCATTTTTCATTTCTGGCTAGAGACATAGCTCAGTGCTAAACACTTGCCTAGGATGGTCTTCATTATCAGTATTAAAGTTCATTATCAGGAATTAAAGTTCTTGGTCTCATTGGATATTCCCTAATACTGTGATTACCAGGCCTAGCTCTTCTCATGTGGCCACCAAGGAAGTGGACCACAGAGAGGTTTGACAACTTGTCAAAGGTCACACAGTTCATAAGCAGCACATCTGAGAGCAACCCTAGGAGTTTCCTCCCTTAAAGCCACTGTGTTTTTCACAGTGTCCTGCAGGCATCAGGAAAGTAAAATGGGTTTTGCAGAACAGAATAAGAGCCTTTCTTCTTAGAAATGGAGGTGTGGCTGTCAGGCCCTGGCTTTCAGTAGAATGCCATTTTCAGTGTCTCCTTATGACCCCATTTAAAGTCTCTCTCTTACAACTCTCTACTCTCTCAAAGGCCAGAGAAGCGGTTCACGGGCAGCATTATTCTGTGTGACACTTTCCTCAATGTGGAGGTCAGAACCTTGATCCCCAGGAAGTGACCTCATAAAGCCTCTCACCTCTCAAATCAGCAGATAATAACTCTGCTTTCTTCCTTACCCACAGCTCTGCCTCTTCCCTGGGAGCCTGAGGCCACCCACCTCTGACTTGGATCCTTTGGGGACCTGCTTAGAGCTTCCTGCTTTTTTGCCATAGTGGGTGAGGAGGCCACAGAGAAGAGGGAGGCAGCAGAGTCATGAGCACTTGAGCCCCAGTGTGGCTTCTTCCTGGCTGCACAATCCTGGGGGAGTCTCTTGGGTTCTCTCTGTAATTCAGTGGGCAGATGTTTTTATTCATTTGCATACATTTATTGAGGTCTATCAGGTTCCAGGTACCCCGCTGAACAGAGATGGTTTGGAGAATACAATCTTAGCTGTGCCCCAAAGAGCCTCCTTGATCTGACAGTGGCAACCAAGGAGGGAGATAGTGACTACTGTGCAGAATAAAATGATACCAGAGCTAAGTTCTTCAGGTAGAAGATATCTTGTGTTGTGAAATATGTAACAGGGAGAGTTTGCTGTGTTTGGGCAAGTAATTGAGATGCTAGGGATGCATAAGAGTTGAGCTATAGATGTATAAGAGTTGTGAAGTGATGAAATGATGTGCTTGCTTTGGTCTGCAGCTTCCCCTCTTCAGTGTCATCACCAGCACGGGGTTGCTTGATGTCAATTCACCAAGATCATAAGTTCCAAGTTTGGTGGCCATGTCCATCCACCTTGGTATATGTAGGAGTTTGGTTTCAAGACACACCCCATGTCCCAGGCATGAAAGCCTGCAGATAAATATGTGTCATATATGGCATGATGTACTATTTGCATGGAATGCACACATGTCCTCTGTATACTGTCAATTGTATTGAGACGACTCAACTCCTGATATAAAGCAAATGCTATGGACGTTCTGGATACTTGGCATTGTTTGGGAAGAAATGATGAGAAAATCAGTGTGTTTAAGACAGATGTGAGCTCTTTGTCCTGATATGGGGTGTGAAATCCCAGTGTAAGGTGTGTGCTCCCTACATGGTACCCACGATGGCAGCAAGATGATGAGAAAGAGAATCCAATCATGCTGTAGGTGTGAGTGGTGCCTTTTAGAGAGTGTCCCATGAGGCAGCATCCTTAGAAGTCACATTCTCCCATCTCCATCCTTCTTATGCAGTGCTACAGAGATCCTTCTCACAGTGCAGCAGGATGCCAGGGAGCTGTTCAGGAGGGCTTCCTCTTTATCTGCTTGCCACACAGCTGTCCCCAGAAACCATTTGCCTATCAAGGTTCCTCTACATTCAATGTGGGCTCATCCAACAAAGACCTCCTCTGAGAAATGCCACCTGTACTTCCTATAGAAACATTGTTCTCGCTCCCCAGCCTGTTGTCTTGGCTCACAAATGAAGCCTAAGTGGGAGAAGGCAGAGAGATGTCTGTCTGTGTGCTGAGCGTCTGTTGTCTTGACTGGGTCCCAGGAGCACTTTGGAAGCTTCTCATTTACTGACACAAACTGGCTCTAACAGACTCTCTGTTTTGATTATTTCCAGAGTCTCCTCAATGACAAAAAAGGCCCCCTCAACTCCCCATGACCTTTGCCTTGGCTTCAAGGAGGTACAGAGACCAGCTCAGCTTGAGAACAGTGAACAGCATGCACAATCCCTGTGCCACAGTGTGGGCTATGAATGTCAGCTTTCTAACATGTGCAGAGCCCATCAGGAAAAGAAGCTAAGGTAGAAGGTTTAGAGTCAACTGCAGTCCCTGGAATCCATTTGGTGCAACCTCCTAATCCACTCTCTTTGAGTCATACACTGTGATCTATAGACTTCCCTTCACCTCTCTGAGATTCAGTTTCCTTCTCTGGAAAGGAGAAAGCATTGTAGTTCATGGTATTGTATCAAATGTTCCATAGGGGGAATCTCATTTGTCCCCAAGTCTGTGCCGAGGTAGGCACTTTAGTCCCAACTTTTACATGGAGGCATCAAATGATAGTCACATAGTCCCATTGTGGCTTACAGAATTCCAGTAGGCTCTGGCCACAGCTGCCTGGCAACAACTAGTATATGGCCTGCCAGCTGTAGGCCAGGTGTCTAAGAGGTACTGCTAGGTTACCCCATCTCTCTCTCTCTCTCTCTCTCTCTCTCTCTCTCTCTCTCCTTACCTCCATTCCTCCCTCTCCCTCCATCTTCTTTTTCTGTTCCCACCTGTTCCTGGCCAACCTCTTCCTCTCGCTTTTTTCTCTTTCTTTACTTCTCTGTCTCCCTTGTCTCTGCCTCTACCCTTTTCTAGGCCCTGCTCTCTTCCCCTGAAATAAATCTTTATTCTAGGTTTGTTGTCCATGGTGTGATTCCTCAGGGGAACATCCTGGCAGGGCCTGCTGAGGTGCCCACTTCTGCCAGAATTATACCGCGTTATAAAACACAACACCCAGTCTACAGCATTTGAACCCAAGATTGAGAAACTGAAGACCTATTATTGCAGTACTTTCAGGGGTCCCCTTTGGGATCAATACTAAGGACACAGAGACATCTGCATTGTGTAAGGCTGTTAGCCTGTTTGCTGGGCAGTCCCACAGCCACCCATCTTGTTCCACCTGGCCTCCCTGGCCTGCTACTGTTCTGCTTCTGTCCTAGCATCCTTCTGCCCCAGCCCAAGCAGCCAGCTCATTATAAGGAAAGGCCTCATTTCCTTCTGAAACAAAGAAGCTATTAGCATCCTGGAAGAACCTCCACAGTTCATTCATTCTGAGCCAATCAACATCAGGTCTACACCCAGTTCGTTTCTTAGTGTTGCCTTTTGGCCAGCTTGAGAGCAATGTGACCTTCTGTGATCTCCCCTAAAGCAGCTTGCTTTATAACATGGAATCTCAGAGAATCCTTTTTCGGGCAGGTGAGGAAGTAACAAACATTTCCATATCCCGACAGCTCCTTCTGCTGCCAGCACAGCAGTTAACAATTGAGATCACAGGCCACAGCCAAATAATCATTTGATATTCGGTCATCCCGACAAAGACCGAATAATCCCCACCTCTCTTCACTTTAGTTCATAAGTGCTGACTCCTGTCAGCTTCCAAAGTAGACACTGTAATGTTGTCTCAAGGTATCAACTAATAGAAGCCACGCACACCTCAGTATTTAGACTCTGAGCCCATACCAAAGTCAATAAAGTAAAGAGTTCACAGATTTTGTTATTAAGTGACATATCTAGACAATTTAGTTTATTCTTCAATACTGATGAAGGTAAAGCTAATTGCTGCATCAGATAAACTCAGAGACTTCTATAGCTTGACACGATCAAATACAATTTCTAACTCACTAAATAAGATGCACCAGCATATCACCATGGTAGAGGAAGGGAGGGCTACAGGGTCAGCATCCTCTTAGTGCCTCAGCCTCCAGTCTTACTGTCTACCACTGGTCATGTAGACTACTTCAGCTTTTTGGGAGTCTGGGGACACAGAAGAATGCACAGATTCTAAGTTTGGACATAGCCTGACTTAGATCAAGGTCCTCACTTAACTGGCACTCTGTGTTCTCTGGAGGCTGATGGGGACAGCATGCAGGGGCCAACCGTTCTCTAAAATATCGACCCTAGACAAAGGCACATAGGACTTCTTATAGGAAACTGGGAAAACTCTCTAGAAGGTTTAGGTAATCTGAAATTTCATTGGTGGGTGCTAGGGGGTCAGAGGTAGTGAGTGGTCTGCATTCCTATATCATGAATGTTTAACCATAGGATGTTATAGGGCTGTCCCATAGTGCAGATGGCCCATTGGAAATAAGATATTTTCCCTTTTTTTTGTGGTTATCCCCAGGCCGATCTTTGGGAGGGGTGTTTATGATCTTGTTTTGGATTTTGTGGTCTGTTCTTAGAGCTGGTGTCTTATGACTTAGTTTCCGAGACTTATGGCCTATTCTTGAAGCTGGTGTCTTACGGCCCTTTTTGAAATCAGGCTTAGAGAGATGGCTCAGCAATTAAAAGCACTGACTGCTCTTCCAAAGGTCCTGAGTTCAAATCCCAGCAACCACATGGTGGCTCACAACCATCTGTAGTGAGATCTGACGCCCTCTTCTGGTGTGTCTAAAGATAGCTACAGTGCACTTACATATAATAATAAATAAATCTTTGGACTGGAGCAAGCAGAGGTCCTGATTTCAATTCCCAGCAACCACATGATGGCTCACTACCATCTGTACAGCTACAGTGAACTCATATACATTAAATAAATAAATAAATAAATAAATAAATAAATAAATAAATCTTTAGAAAAGAAAAGAAGAGAAAAGAAAAGAAATCAGGCCTGGTCCTTAAAATGGAGACAAATGGGGGTTTATATTGTCCTTTCAATTTGCTACTTTAATCTTATTTTTTTTTCTGTCATATTGAACTATAATGAATGCTGAGGAAATTCTTTCATCCCATTCCTTCTGCTGCTTTCCTCTTTCCACATGTCCCTTTGTTTCCCCAGATATCTCCATGTTTACTTTCATTTCATAAATACTTCTATGAGTTATATAAGATCTAAGACCCCCAAATCGGAGAAAATGGACAATATTTGTCAGAAATTGGCTTAATTAGTCCACTGTAAGCTAATTCTCTCCCGCTGTCCTATTTTCTTACAAATGATTTCTTGTTTGACTTCAGACCTTGGGACAAGGAACCAAGGTACATATTTTCCATATCAGAGCAGACCTGGTCTCCAGGTTCTTCCAGCATCCCTCAGTACCTATCTGGCATTCCCTGTCCCCAACCCTGAACATCCAGGGGCTGGGCTGCTCTTCCCCCAGAGCTCACTCTCTTTTTCTCTCTCTCTTTCTCCTTCTGGGTGCATGCTCCTATTTCTCTCTTTCTCTGCCTCCCTCCCCATGGTGATTTCTCTGACCTCGGTCCTTGAGGCCAATGAACTTGCCTACCTGAGATCAGCTTCCCAATATATCTGCATTTAATGGAATTGAATATGGCTTGAATTGGCTCACTTCACGGATGTGGACATACCTTGTCATTTGCCTTCATTTTTGTTTATGGGTAAAATCTCATTGCATATATATGCACTGCTCTCTTTATCCATTCCTCTGTTGGTGCATACCTAGATTGGTTCTGTACTTAGAGCTCAGTGTGCCTCAGAGTGAGTCAGTGCATGTGCCTCTACCTTACACACCTCTCACGTCATCTCTGAGAACTCTGGGGACAGTGGGAGCCAGAGTAAGAAACTGAGTTGGAGAATGGACAGAGGTAAGAGCGTCCGCCAGAAACTAAGATTAGTAATGTTTGTTTACTCATTTGGGGAATTGGAAGGATTTTGTTTCCTTCATTATCTGTTTGGAAGAGGGGAATGTCCCACTGTTCAGCCCACACCATCAGTGACTGGCCACAGTGTACTAGTGTGTGCACCTCATTCAGAAGAACCTATCTGAAGCAGAAAGTGTCCTTCAGGATTTAGAGAAACTATGACATCAAAAGGGGAGTTTAATTCTGTCTCCCAAGTCTGGCCTTCTCTTTCTTCTCTTGGAAGTTTGAACAAGGAAACCCCTAGAAACCCTTCTGAGTAACCTGGTCTTCAGTGAACACAGAAACATGCCAGCTGGGCTTTCATTGTCTGGAGACTGATAGCACCTTTGCCCTTTTGATTTCTTAGAATTTTTTCTTATTTCTGAATGATTCATATTAAAATAAAGGGAAAATAAGAAAATGTTATACAGATACTATTGTAACCACTACGGGATGATAAATTTTTACAAACTTTCCAGAAAGCTGCTTGCAATCTATTTTCCTAGATTAAGAAATACTCTTCTACATATTGATGCGGTAATTCCACTTCAGGAATTTATCCTAAGGAAATAGTCGCACTGAAAACAAATGAGACATATGAAAGGATACTCAAGCATTATTTGTTAGAATGAGGCTCTGGCAGCAATCTACACATTCAATAGGAAAATAAAAAGGTAATTACGGTATATCCACATGACAATATTATTCAGCTATTTAAAATAATGCTTTGAATTCTTTTTATAAGGTAGGCAAGGCTTGCTGATCTTTGCAACTTTTGAGCAGTGTAAAAGAGACACATGCTATAAGATGATAAAGGCATTCAAGCAATAATGACACAGGAAGGAATTGCTCTTGGTTTTTATTTTATCTCCTTATTTATCCCTTGTCATTAAAGCCTTTTTCAATATGCATATATTGTTTCTCTAATTTACAAAAGATCAAATTAGAATCACACCTATTTGGAGGTATCTTTGCATGCCTAGGCTACATCTGCCAGGGTTCAACAGAGAACTTTATTTGTGGGGTGGATGGTGATTACCTCAGCATCTCACTACTGGCCAAAGTGCAGAGAATAAGAATCTGCATTGTTCAGTCACCAAGGAGGCACCTATCTCATCTCCTCCCTCCAAGGCCCAGGGCCTGTTGCAGAAGAGAGGGGTGGGAAGTCTCTAAGAGGTGGAGGTTATTACAGGACCTCCTGTGGTTGTCTGTATCAGATCAAGCTTGTCAGCACCCCAGCATGTTTGGGGAAGGAGCTAATGAACCCCCACTCCTAATGAGGAGCTCCTGGCAGTTGATGGCTTCTGGGGAGAGGGAGACAGTTTTCTTATGGGTATGGCTCATACTTGGTTGACAGTTCTTCAGCGCATGCCCCATACTGGTTTATATTGGATAGCACAAATTTGAATTAATGGGCTATAAAAAAAAGACGAGGACAGAGTTGAGGATGTAGATCCAGAAGCTAGGGCTAGGAGGGATATGCCCCACTGATATTGAATCAGGGAGCCTGCGTGGGTCTAAACTATGCCCTCTTTATAATTATGTTATAGTAGTGTGTCTTGATGTTTTCTAGGACTCCTAATAGTGGGAGCAGAACCTGTTTATGATGTTTTTGCTTGTTTTTGTGATCATGTTTTTGCCTACTTTGGGGACCATTGTCCTCTTTCTCAGTTGCCTCATGCAGCCTTAATATGAGGAGTGGTGCTTAATCTTATTGAAACCTGATATGCCATCTTGGTTGATATGCCTGGGAGTCGTGTCCTTTATCTGAAGGGATATGGAGGGGAAATGAAGGGAAGGGAGGAGGGAGAAGGGATGGAGGAGGGGAGAGCATAGGGAAGAAGGATATAGTGGTTTGAATAGGAATGGCCCTAAGGACTCATGTGTGTGAATGCTTGGCCCAGTACCATGAGTGGGGTATTGATTCCTGTGATAGACCTGACCATGTTTTTGTTTGGAGTGACGTGAATTTTGGGACTGTGGATTAGGAAAGCCATGGAATGCTTTAAATGGGATTTAATGAGACTTCCTAGTAGAAATATGAAAGAGAGTGATGCTGAAGGTGATTGAACTACAGAGGCCTCACTCAAGTGGTTTCAGAGGAGAAGAATCCTAGTATGTTGCCTAGAGAAACTGTTTTCATGATATTTGGGTAAAGAATGAAGCTGCCTTTTGCCTTTGTCCAAAAAGTTTGTCTTAGGCTTTAGTAAAGAGTTTTGAAATATTTCCATTGGCAGAGGAAATTTCAAAATAGCCTAGTATTGACTCTGTTGGGTGGCTATTAGTGTTTAGTCTTATGAAGATGTATAATGAAAAGGAGCAAGCTGAACAAGTAAAAATAAGTAAGATACAAATTGAAGAGAAAAGGGATAGCAAAGTAGAACAGAGCTAAGTCCTGTTTTCAAGGAGATAACAGATTAGGAAATGGAATAAAGGGAGCGATGATCTCAGGGAAAGACCTCTCCCAGCTAAGCTTCCATCTTATGAAAGGAATTAAAGAAGAGCTTAGGCCCAGGCATGGTGCTGTCCACCTTTAATCCCAGCACTTAGGAGACAGAGGTAAGCAGATCTGAGTTCAAGGCCCACAGAGCCTATGAGAAAGGTCTACAAGAGCAAATTCCAGAACAGTCAAACTTAGATGGTGTCAGAAACCATCAAAAACTGAAATCTGGTAAAGATGGAATTGAACAATGGGGTCATGTTCCAGCCCCAGCAAGCAGCAGAACTTGGCAATTTCATCCACGTGGAAGAAAGGGGTTATGGAATCTATCTCTGCAACTGAAGAAAGCTGCTGAGACGAAGCATCTGCCAGGGGTGTCCCTGTGTGGAGGCCCAGAAAGGCCATTGTGTGAAGCTGTGAAGGTGAAGCCTGGATTGACTTGATGACCCCAAAATATTGGATATGCTAGATCTGTGGAATAGCTATTGAGGAAAGCTGCTAACAGGAGGTAGATCCAGCCCAAGGGAAAGAAGTGTGTTGCAATCAATAAAGCTGAAAGGAATAGGAGATCTGAAGAGTGTTTTGACACTAGACATGGAGATACAGGGTCTAGAGTTTGCTCAGTTGTCTATCAGTCTTGCTTTTCCAATATTTCCCACTATGCTCCTTTTGGAATGTCCTGTGCCACTGTATATTAGAAGTATATGATCTGCATTTTCATTTTTATTTTACAGAAGATTACAGATAAGATATTATATACAGCTCAGAAAAGACTGAACTTTAGACTATAATAGAGTTGAGATTGTTATAGAATATGGGTACTTTTGAAGTTGGACTGAATACATTTCTGCATTGTGGTATGGTTACAAGCTATGAGGACCAGGGAGTGGAATGTGTTAGTTTTGATTAGAAATGACCTCCATAAACTTAATGTGAATGAATGCATGGCCATGCATAGGGAGTGGCACAATTATGAGGTGTGGCCTTGTTGGAGTAGGTGTGGCCTTGTTGGAGGAAGTGTTTTACTGGCAGGCTTGGAGATTTTATAAGTTCAAGTCTGGCTAGTGTGTCACAGTCTCTTCTTGCTGCCTGGGGATGGATCAAGATGTAGAACTCTCAGCTCCTTTTCTAGTAACATGTCTACCTGAAGACTTCCATGTTTCCTATCATGAGGATAAGGAACTAAACCTCTGAAACCATAAGTCAGCCTCAATGAAATATTTTCCTTTGTAAGAGTTGCCATGGTCATGGTGTCTCTTCACAGCAATAAAACTCTAACTAAGGCAGAGGAAAACTGCATTTGGAGTGAAATATTTGAGAGAATAAATTAATTATAAATAAAAAATATTTTGAAAAAAGTAAAATAACTTGAGAACCAATCCTATTTACAACGGTTGGGAGAAAAACCTCAAAAATTCATGAATAAATTTAGTGGAAAAGGTTAATATTTTTATTTTTTATGGGGAGGAGGGGGACAAGATCTCTTTATATAGTCCTGGCTGGCATAGAACTCATTATATAGATAAGACTGTCTTTTAGCTCACAAAGATCCACTTGTTTTTGTCTCAGGAATGCTGGCATTAAAGTTATGTATTGTCACACATGGCCTGAGGTGAGCAATTTTATAATGAACACTATGAAAGATAAATTTTAAAAATTGAAGAGGGCACAGTATCAAATACACATGGACTGGAAGCATCAGCGTTTAAATGCCCTTACTGCCCAGAGCAATCCATACATTTAATACAATTCCTGTTAAAATATCAATCGCATCCCTCAAAGAACTAGAAAAAAAAAGAGCTGAGTTTCATAGGGAATCACAGAATCTCTGGATAGCTAAAACTATTGTTAGCAGAATGAAAAACAGAACAAAACAAAACAAAAATGAGAAAACATTATGTGACCTGACTTGAAAGTGGACAACAAAGCTGACATCAGGACAGGACAAGAGTACAGCTAGGTCCCCAGCTGTCACCTTCAGTTGCACTTGAGAAACTACCCGATGTCAGCTGACAAACAGCATCAGCAGCACAGCAGAACCTTCCCTCCAGGAGCTTCTAGAGGGGCACACAAATAACTCCATTCAGAGAACATTTAATACGATGACGATGCTCTTTTAGATGTACTATGAACCAGGGATTGCACAAACACTTTAATTATCCCTTGTAGTCCTTGTATATGTTCTGTGAGTTAGGTGTTACTATTCCCATTTAAGAAACGAAGACCAATTTAACACACCTAAGGGACATTGTTGATCTCTGCTGCACTTCAACTACAAACTCAAGGTTTCTAGAACCCAATTTTATGCCCTTAACCACTTCAGCAGCCTGCACTGTGGATACAGTATGGTGGTCATGATGGCTAGTTTTAATTGTTAACTTGACACAACCTAAAATCACTTGGGAAGAGAGTTTTTCACTAAAGGGTTGTCTAGACCACAATGACCTGGGAGCATGCCCGTGGGTTGTCTTGATTCTGCTCATTGGTGTTGGTGATCCTGGGCACCATGGACAGATCCATCCCCCGGGCATTGGATCCTGAACTGTACAACCGTGAGAAAGTATTAGCAGTGACAAGCACACATGCATGGCTTTCTTTCTGCTTTTGACTGTGGATGTGATACAAGTAGCTGCCTTGAGTTCTAGTCAACCTAACTTCCTCACTGTAGCCCAGAAGTGTGATCCAGGTAAATGGTGATGGGTTGCTTCCCCTGGACACATCGGGAGCACAGGTGAGTGGGATGTGAGAAAGCTGTTAAAATGATGTTCCAAACATCTCAACTGAGTCTTGAATGTGAACCAGGTTAGAGAGTCAAACATTGAAATCACACATGGCACAATAGAGCAGCCCATGTTTGGGCAGTGGCCAGATCTTGGAGAAGACTATAGCATGATGAATGCTGTGTGGGCGCAGGGAATACTCAGGGAGGGATTGCCAAGCTTATTGTCCTCTCCTGTGGGATTTAGGTCTTGTGCTGTAGACAGTGGAGGCAGGGAATGGAAATCACTAGTTTCATGGTTTTGATGGATCCTGTTATTTGGAAAGAAGACACAGATGTATCATTGTTTACAGGTAATACAATTATCAAACTGTAGATAGCTACCTGGAAAAGCCTCAGAAATATCGAGGAAGGCAGTAAACGAGTTAAAGGAGAAAATAAATACACACAAAAATCAATAGTCATCTAATACATTAGCAACAAGCAGAATGTACAATGGAAAACAACCCTATTCCTGCACAGCAAGAAACATACTTTTAAAAAATCCTTAAGGAATCAACTTAAGTCAATGAAGAAAATGACAAATCTTTTACTGAAGAACACTGTGAAATCCCCTGATTCAATGTAGAAATATATCATGTTCCAAAAGGGCCAGACACCTTGTTATAAATAGGTTTCCCCTTAATTAATATACTGGCTTAATGCAATTACAATATAAATCTCAGCAGAGAATTTTGTGGGAAATTTGACAGAGTGATTTTTAAAATGCCCTTGGCAAATAAATAAATGAAAAGAGCCAAGGGAAGAAAATGTAGAGACATTAACAAAGTGAGGTTGTAATGTGTGAAGTATCCAATCTGAAAGTTTGGCATAGAACAAGCCAGAAAATTTCAGCAAGGATGCAGTGGGACTTATAAAGTCTCCCAACACCTTCTAAGAGTTATTGGCAGTTGATGGCTGATGCAGGAAGGAGTGTGTTCATTTTCTTTAAGGATGTGACCTAGACTGAGCATGTTACCTGAGATAGCCCTTGCACCTGTAGGTAGAATTAAGGATGGAGCATGTTACCTGAGATAGCCCTTGCACCTGTAGGTAGAATTAAGGATGGAGCATGTTACCTGAGATAGCCCTTGCACCTGTAGGTAGAATTGAGTGGGTTTAAAGACAATATGAAGTGGAGAGGGAAATGTGGTAGCAGGACACTGGAGAGTAGTGGAGGGGTGGGATGTCAAGTGGACATGATCAAAACTCATTCTGTGCCTATGTAATTTTCAAACAATAAAAGACAGATCAGTAAAGTGGAATATAGAGACCCATAGCACATGAGCACACTACACACACAGAGTAAGACAAATACATCATGAAAGTGTGGAGCGTGGTACATTTCAGACCATTCTGGAGCCCGGGAGTTATCCAGATCAGTGATTTGGCAGCTGGTTAGCTACTTGAGGAGAAATAGAGGAGGGCCTACCTTAAGAGACATGCCAAGCAATATCCCCATGGGATAAATTCACCTTCCTCTCTTGGTTCACAATTGACTTCCCCATCCCTGTGGACTTGTGGCATCCCTGTCTTGCTCCATATAGCTCAGCATTCATTGCAGTGACCAAAAATTCTCCATTAATCTTGACAAGTAAACCACGAACACCCAAGAGACTGCCACTTCACTGTGTCCATATGCTTATCCTCTGAAATATAGCAATGCATATATTTTGTTGTGTGGATTGGCAAATGACCCTTCATTCACTTTCTGAGGGTGGGATGTCTTTAAAGTTCCCAGCCCAGTAACCATACTACAGATACATAATTCAGCAACTACCAGGGAAAGCAGGAAACCATTCTTATTCATAAATGGTTTTGTTTTCCTACTTATTTTGACCTTACTGGTGATGGTCTCTTCCTAGCTATGAATCATTTATGTCTCATGCATAAGTTAATTAGATCATAAATAGGAGAGGTACTAAGGAAAGAAAAAATTCTTGCATTTAAGAACAATTGCTTATGTCTTATTCCAACACATGTTAAGTTCATATTCCATAATACAATGTTCCAAATATCAATAGGTAGTCTACATTTGGGCAGCTTTCCACATATTATTCCAGAGTTCTCTGTCTCTATTTTTCTCTGTCTCATTTTTGTTTTCCAGACTTGATAAACCATTAGTATTCTTGAGTCATTTCTATGTTACTGTCTTTCCTCATTGAGAAACACACACACACACACACACACACACACACACACACACACACACGGAAAGTTCTTTTATGCATAGATAATCTTCACTTGAAATGGCCTGTTCTGGAAATTGCTGTGATGGGTCTGAGGAAGTTTTCCTCCTTCAAATGGGGAAATGTCATTAATCAAAGCTTATTGTAAATGCAGAAGACTTGATCCCAGACAGCATGAGACCTGTCCTCACTTTTTTTACTTTTGTCAGTAGACACCTTAGATCATTTAGTAATAGCCCATTCACTCTCTGCTTCAAGTGAAACGAGGTCTTCGTTGTTTGCCACTGCAGAGGGTCCCATGGCTCCCAACGGTGACTGACTATTGGAACATACCCTCCCAGGAGAATAAGTGCTTGAAATTCTGTACTGAATTCACCATAATACCTAGGGTCATTGTCGGAATTGCCTCTGTGCATCTAGGGCTACTTCAAGTTAACCTCTACATCTCTGGTGAACTCTTGGGGCAGGCCATGGAGACTAAGACACACAGTGGACATCTTTCCACCAACAACCATCATCAGTACTGGCTTCTTCACTATCAGTTACACACCTACATCCCTACTCAAAGTAGTTCCACTTCCAGCTACAGTTTAATTTTACCAGGCTTCTTTCCACTGAGATTAACTGTTTTTCCCTCATACCCATTGCTTTAAAATGTTCATTATAAGGAAAATTTTTGAGCTAGTAAAGCTTAAATTCACCTTTCCTGCCTATAAATCCAATAAACATTTCACTAGAGCTAGAGTTACAGTTGGTCGTGAATAGCCTGCTGTAAAAAGAAAACAAACTCAGGCCTTCTGAAAGAGCAGCAAGGGCTCCAAATTACTGAGCAATCTCTTTAGTCACGTTTAACTTCACATTTTAAAATTAGATCTACAAAAATATTATTTCTAAATGGCAGTTACATGGAAAGCATTTCTGAGATGACAGCCAGCATGTCAGAATATGCCATCGGCTTTCTGTGCATTATATTTTTCTCTAAGTTAATCTACTTTGTTGGGCCTACCTTTTTTCTCCTTCCTTTCTTCCTGCCTTACTTTCCTCTCCTGTTGCTTTTCCTCTTCCTCTGCACGTCTTCCCCGTTCAGCTTTCTTCCTATGAAGTAAGTCTGGAAAGGACGAGGAAGGCATGCAGGTGGTGAGAGGCTGCATCAGTCTCCTGGGATCACAGTACAGATGGGAGACAGGGCTGGCAGGATGCTGGCCACAGCCATGGTTGCCACCGTTGGTACAGCTTGGACCTGGCTTGTGGGCTGGACAGCAGGCTGCTGCTGTGACAGTTTTCTGCCACCGTGGTTGCTCTGTGTGGCTTCTTAGAAGAAGGCATTCATATGGGAAATGCTGAGCTAACTGAGGCAGCCTGTCTTCATCTCATTCACGAAGGATTCAAAAGTTTAATATTTTTATTTTTGTTATTTTCCCATCTTTGAAATTACTATAAGACAAAAGTTCAGGATTTATTTTACCTATAGTGTTATATATCCAGTGAAAGAGCATCGAAAATAATTTTATAGGAAAACCATAGCTATATAAAGATAAGCATATAAAATTATAGACAAATAAAATGAGCTGGAAGGGCTCTAATACTGATGTTGCTTCAGGGATCCAGATCTACCATTTGTCTTTACTGGATGTAAGATCTGTCTGAGAGATACCAGGTAAAAAGCTGCCCCCCTTAATGTAGTGCTTAGATGTACAGGCACTGGATCCTAGCACCCACAAAAAATCCAGGAACAATAAAATGTCCCTGTAATCTTAGCACTGGGAAGATGGAAGTGGGAGGACCTCTGGACTTGCTGGTTAACCAGTCTACCTATATCTGCAAACTCCAGGTTTAGTGAGAGACCTTGTTTCTGACAATAAGGAAGAGATTGGTCGAGGAAGAAACCTGAAGTCAGTCTCTGGCTTCCACAGGCATGTACCTGCACACATTCACACATGGCCACACACACCACTTCTCAAGGTACTATAAAAATGCTCCAATATTATTTAAGAATCAAATAAATAAACATGTTTATTAATATTCTATATTGGCTGATTCATAGAAACCAGTTAGTATTAGTTACTTAAAGGCCTTTGAAAATCTTTCTCTTAACTCATATCAATGTTTGTTAAGAATGTTTATTCCTCCAGCAGTTGGTGCCCAGCAGGAGGGTACCACGTACAATTTTAGCCACTGTCACTTTTACTTTCTGCTAATCATTCTACCAAATCTAATTGTTTTCCTCCGGTTATTTTTTTTCTCTTTTCAGATTTCAGTGTCATCCGAAAGCTGTGATTCCTCAGTCAATGTTCCTGCTATAACAGACTTCACTGTGTGCGTAGCTTTAACAGCTGTCTGCTTCCGTTTGTGTTATTATCTTCATGAGTTAGACGCATGATGACTAATTAGAAGACAAAAAGTGTTTTTCCATCTCTTGCATTGAAAAACTCATTTGCATACTAGATCTGTAGATACGGGGTGCACAAGGTATGCATGGCTTTTCCTATATCTAACTTCTGATCTGAGATGTAGCATAGAGGACCATGGAAATATCCAACCTCCAAGACCCCTGTTTTGTGATTTCCTTTGAGGAGATGTGAAGAAATGTCTGTTTACTCCAGCAAACTCACTAATGATGGACCCAAGAAAGAATCTCATTGAAGTCCTTAGTGACCCAGTACGTCTAGTGGATGATGAGTGACTCAAAGGCAGCTGCATTGCCAAGAATATGACCCCGCTGGGGGGGATGACTCCCAGAGGCTGCATCTGTGGAGTTCCCTGCACCACCTGAATCTGGCTCTGCTGCTTGGAAACTTTCCCCTCCCTAGCAACTTTTACTGTCTATATTCTCTGGGAGGGACCTTGTGAATCTTGTAACTTCCGGGAGCTTCCTGTGCTTAAGAATCGGGTTTATTTATGAGTCTTATTGGCTTTTCTTCTTTAGTCTTAATAGGCCTCTTTCCAGGAATGAGTGGTTCAACTTAGAGAAATGAGCTACACAATACCCCTTTATCCAAAAGAACCCAGATATCTATGGATGGTTCCATATATACAGAATATTGCTTCAGGGACTTGAAAATGAAGGTAGTGGAAGGAACTTGGGGCTTTGAGTCTAAAAGCCTGGGTCTCTGATCCCAGCTCTTACAAACCACATTTTAGCATCTGAGAATCAGGGAAATCTTGGTCCTTTCAAAGCTCACCTTAGAGATGGTCACCTCTATGCTAGATCGTGATTGCCATGATAGAATTCCGAATTCTTCAGAATTTCGAGGACCAAGGGGCATTCAAGTTTCATTTCTTGATGTGATACAATATTTAGACAAAAGGCCATTTAGGGGAAAAATGAGTTATTTTTGGTTATAATTCTATCATGGTAGTGGAGTCACAACAGAAGAAGCATGAAGCAACTAGTCGTATCACATCTATAGACAAGAACAGGGAGAAATAAATGTAATGCACACTTAGCTTTCAGCCATCTTTTTTCACTCTTAGGGCATCTGAGGTCAAAACCTGGGAATGAAGCCACCCACTTTCAGGCTGAATTTTCCCACATCAGTTAAGGCAATCTCCCACAGACATGCCCCAGGCCAACCTGATCCAGGCAACCCCTCATTGAAACTCTCCTTGTAGTGATTCTAGACTGTGCCAAGTGCACAATTAAATCCAACTATCACGAGGAAGATGGTACATTGATCATACCCTCCTTGGAGATACACAGTACAGCCAACATTGAAAAGTCCTAATGACCAAGAATACTCTATACCTGCTCTATTCAATAGGTCCTTCTGTGATGGTTAAAATGAGGTCAAATGACATTTTACAACCTTGTTTCTGTCAGCCACAGGAAACTGTCAAGCACTTGAAAGGTGACTAGTGAGTAGGGAATTGAGAAATTCTTAGATTCATTTATCTGAAAACAGATATAATTCCCTTCCTCATGCTTGGCCACAAGTACTGAGTGCTGATTGATTGGTTGATTGATTGAATCATTCATTCATTCATTCATTCATTCATTCACTCTGCCTCAGATGTAGCATCTGAGCATTGGATAAAACCCAGCAAAACTACCTAAGTTAGCTTCCACATCATTAAACCCCCAGTCTACTTCACTTTTAATAAATATCCATAATGCCCTAAATAGTTGTATCTATTTATCTATGTTCTAATTCTTATGACTGGACAGAAGATTGTAGTAAACCTTAGTGGATTAATTATTCTCATGGTTTCTGTGGATTGGGAATTTGAGGCAGTTTGGATATACAAGATAGTTGGGTTTGTCATGAATCTGCAGTCAGATGGTGAGTGACATGGGGACCATTCACTTATGTCCAGTAACTTATGCTGATGGGTGGAAGTTCTCTACAACTAGGACTCCTTGGCTATCACTTTCTGTCACTAGAACAGTGGTTCTCAACCTGTGGGTTTTGACCCATTTGGGGATTGCACACAAGATAATCTGCATATCAGATATTTATATTACTGTTCACAACAGTAACAAAATTGCAGTTATTAAGTAGCAATGAAATAATTTTATGAGTGTGGGGTCAGTGCAACATGAAGAACCATATTAAAGGGCCACAGCATTAGGAAGGTTGAAAACCACCAATCTAGAGGCCTTTCCACATTCAGGAAAAATGGGATTCTTAGTTGTCATAGATCTTCAAAGACAGAGAGGGAGGGATGGAAAAAAGGAAAGAAATGTGTATGTGTGTGTGTGTGTGTGTGTGTGTGTGTGAGGGTGGGGAGTGGGTGTGGGTGTGTGCATGCATGCATATACACAGAAAGGGAGGTTGCACACTAATTGTTAATTACTTTCTGTCATTGTAGCAAACATTCGAAAAAAAGTGATTTACACAGAGAATTACTTGTGAGTTATTAATTTTGGCTCACAATTTTAGAGCTTTTATCCAGCTATGGTCCCCTTGGTCCAGTGCTTTCTGGCCTATTATGAGGCCAAGCATTATGATGGGGTTAAGTTGATCACTTCATGTTGGTCAAGAGTAGAGAAAAAGGAAAAGACTGGGGAACACATATCACCTCCACAAGCACCCTCACCAAGTGATCTATTTCTTCCAGGAAGGTCCCTCCTGAACTCCTCAGAATAAATCAACAGCTGGGGATCAAGCCTTCAACATAGGAGCCTGTCAGGAAATTGCATATTTGAGTAATTTCCCATACCAGTTGGGAAACATTTTGTATTTGCTAAATTAGCTTTGCAAATTTCACAAAAGTGAAATATAAACTGTATTTCTTGAAGGGCACATGCTGATATTCCATCATAAGAACATGTAGCTGGTTATGGTGGCATATGTCTGTCATCCTAGCACTATGGAGTTTGAGTCTGGGTGACATAATCATTACTTGTCTTAAGAAATAAAATTAACTAACAAAGAGAAATGTGGGGTTGGACATGTGTCCATTGGTGTGCCCCTTTGTAGAGGATATAGTCTGCTACAGCTCTTTAATACAGCCATGGCTATCCTAGAAGATGTGTGTACTCTGCCATTTCATACTCTCCTCACATAGCATGCATCTTACCTCCAACACGCCCTGTGTGCTTCCCCCAAACCTTTCTATGATGCTGTAGGATATTGGAAGATAGAGAAACACTTTTCAGAGCAATATGCATTGATAAAATGAAGGCAGTGGTCAGGCAAGCCACATGTTCTCTGAGAAAAGAAATCCCTGAAGTTTCCAGAAAGTTTTATGGGAACCATGGTCTTCTTTCACTTAGAGGCAAGTCAACACTTTATCTTTGAATCAGTTGATGTGGTGATGGTTGACACACAAATAACTGGACATGTTTAAATGTTCATGGTTTTGACTTGCTAGATTTGAAGATCTATAGACACTCATGAAACATCATCATACTCAGTTAAACATGTCTACTGCCTCCAAATGCTTCTTCCTGTGTGTTCCCTCTTTCATGAGGAGTTTACTTGTTTGCTTTGCTCCTTTTCCTTATGTGATAAGAACACTTAACAGAAGCTGGAGAGATGACTGAGCCGTTAAGAGTGCTTCCTGCTATGTTGCAGCCCCTACCTGGCAACTAACAGCCATCTGTAATTCTAGTCTGATGTCCTTTTCTGGCCTCTGTGGGCAATGTATGCGCATGCTTCACAGACATACATTCAGGCAAAACATTCATACAAATAAAATCAAAATAAGAACACCAAACATAAGATCCATTCTTTTAGAAACTGATTTTACAGCCTTGTCTTAGGGTTCCATTGCTGCAAAGAGACACCATGACCAAGGCCACTTTTATCAAGGACAACATTTAATTGGAGCTGGCTTACAGGTTCAGAGGATCAGTCTATTATTATCATGGCAGGAAGCATGGCAGTGTCCAGTAAGGCATGATACAGGAGGACTTGAGAGTTGTACATCTTGTTCCAAAGGCAAACAGAAGACTGTCTTCCAGGCAGTTAGGAGGACGATTTCAAAGTCCACCTTTACAGTGAAACACTTCCTCCAACAAGGCCATACCTCCTAATAGTGACACTCCCCGGACCAAGCATACTCAATACACCATAGCCCATATACATAGTGGATCCTGCATAATGTTTTATATTAGATATTTGATCTTTTTTATTCTCCACATTCCCTTATTTCTAATTCATGTATTGTTTAAAACAAACAAACAAACAAACAAACAAACAAACCCTTTTGTTCCCCAGACCAAATCCTCCAGTTTTGTCCCCACACTGCAACAGAACATCAGCTATAGGTTTCCTTCTCTGCTGCCCATATCTCCTGTGATCTCACAGACCTTCCCCTCCTGAATTACCTCCCTCTTCTTTTTACTGTTTCCAAGGCTCCAACTTCAACAGGCACCCCTGCTAAAACACAGGCCACACATGCCAGAAAAACAGGCAAGCTACCTACAGACCTCCTCTCTGTTCCCCAAGATCCAATCCCTAGTCTCATATTCAAAACTGCAGCAAAAAATCCTGTGGCAGTATTCCCTGCCGCCCCCCCCCCCTCACCCCTCCATCTCCTTCTAACCTTCCTCTCCCACACCCTTGACTTGTTTCTTTTTCTCAGACCCTAACTGTAGTAGGCACCATTTTCTAACCCAGGGGCAGCTTCTTTCAGGGCAACAAGTAGGTTGAAGGTGGACCCATACCTGTGTAGGCTGAGGTGGACCCACACCTCTCCTACTGTTTGAAGACAAGCCCCTGTAGTCTTATTCTCAGCTCTGTAGCAGGAAACCCACTTTGATTTTTCTTTCCTCTCTGATCCAATCCACAATGGATCACAAACACCTCTCCTCCAACAATCCTTCCCCTAACTCATCCCAATATCCCAGTGTCACGGGGAACACCAGCAGGCATTCCCTGTGAAGACAACAGCTGAACAGACCAGAAAAAGAGCAACACATAGCTATCACACTCTGTGAAAATCCATAGAGGAAACAGAAGTCAAAGAACAAAACACACACCCCAAAAAGACAAACCCAGAAAGCAGCATAGATTTATAACCATCCAAAATGCAGATATCTAGATGCAAGCATCAAAACTCAAGAAATATGAGCAATATGTCTCTACTAGATCCCACCTATCCTAACACAGCAGGCTCTTAATATATAGTAGAAGTACAAGACCAAATACCTTAAAACAAGTTTTATGAATATGATAGAGGTCTTTAAAGAGGAAATGAATAAATCTTTTAAGGTCAAGTAAGCCAATTAAAAAAAAAAAACAAAACAGGTGAAGAAAACTCTTTAAGACTTGAAAATGGAAATAGAATCAATAAAGCAAACACAAACTGAGGAAATTCTGGAGGTGAAAAAAAATCTAGGTAAGAGAATTGGAACTACAGACACAAGCATCACCAACAAATGAAAGAGAGACTCTTAGGCTTAGAAGATATGATGGGAGAAACTGAAAATGTTAAATCTAAAAAATTCCTGACACAAGACAGAAAATCTGGGGCACTATGACAAAATCAAACCTAAGAATAATAGGAATAGAAGGAGAAGAATCTCAGCTCAAAGGCCCAGAAAATATTATTAACAAAATGATAGAAGAAAAATTTCCTAACCTAAAGGACATGTCTGTAAAGGTACAAGAATCTGGAAAGCTGTTTTAAGCAGAACATAGGCTGCCAGCTTGTAACCCATGATTTAACTTTGAGTTGTTTGTTTTTACTTTTCTCAGACACCCATTCTCTCAGAACTTCTCTCCAGGCTAAGGCTGGTACTTGGCAGGCAGAACACCAAATAGACTGAACCAGAAAAGAAAGTCTTCTCACCACATAATAACTAAAACATTAAACATTCAGGTCAAAGTAAGAATATTAAAAGTTTCAAGGAAAAAAGGTCTAGTAACATATAAAGGCAGACATTAAAATTAATCTTGACTTCTCAACAGTTACTCTAAAAGCCAGAAGGGCCTAGACAGATGTCCTGCAGACGCAAAAGGACCACATATGCCAAACCAGACTAATATACCCAGCAAAACTTTCAATCATCATAGATGAAGAAAACAAGATATTCTCTGACAAAGTAATATTTAAACATCAATCTATCAACAAATTTATCTATTTACAATCTACCCCTACAGAAGATATTCCAAGGAAGACTCCAATCCAAGGATGTTAACTACACCTATGAAAATACAGGAAATCAACAATCCCACATCAGCAAAACCAAATGAAGGGAAAGATGAACACACACACACACACACACACACACACACACACACACACACTACCACCACTATTAACAATAAAGTAACAGGAATTAGCAATCACTGGTCATTGACATCTCTCAGTATCAATGGACTCAAATTCCCCAATCAAAAGACAAGACTAAGAAAAATGGCCATGAAAAAGTATCCATCATTTTGCTGCATACTAGAAACATACCTCATCATGAAGGATAGACAAAAGGGTCAGAAAAAAAAAATCTTTCAAGTAAATGAACCTAAGAAGCAAACTTCTGTAGCCATTCTAATATCTAACAAAATAGACTTCAAACCAAAACTAATAAAAAGAGATAGGGAAGGACACTGCATGCTCAACAAAGGAAAAAAAAATCAACCAAGATGATTTTTTCAATTCTTAACTTCTATGCCACAAACACAAGGATAA
Source organism: Mus minutoides (assembly GCA_902729485.2). Classification (NCBI taxonomy): domain Eukaryota; kingdom Metazoa; phylum Chordata; class Mammalia; order Rodentia; family Muridae; genus Mus; species Mus minutoides. The sequence goes on along the minus strand of LR749620.1, from coordinate 2,419,438 downwards.
CTAAGTTTGTAAAAGAAACACTACAGCTTAAATCCCATACCGACCCTCACACATTGATAGTGGGAGACTTAAAAACTCTCACCAATGGACAGGTCATACAGTCAAGGAATTAACAGAGAAATGCTGGGCTTAAAAGAGGTTATAAATCAAATGGGCCTAACAGATATTTAACTTTCCAGTCAAACATAAAAGAATATACCTTCTTCTCAGCACCTTATGGAACTTTCTCCAAAACTGATCACATAGTCAGGCATAAAGCAATCTACAGATCCAAGAAAATTGAAATTGCTCCTTGCATCTCATCAGACCACCATGAATTAAAGGTTGGTATTATCTACAACAGAAACAACAGAAAGCATAGAAACTGAACAACTTTACTGAATGAAAAAATGGATTAAGACAGAAATAAAGAAATTAAAAGACTTTCTAGAATTCAATAAAAGTGAATACATAGTACACCTAAATTTATAGGACACAATGAAAGCAGTGCTAAGAGGAACGTACATAGCACTAAGTGCCTATATTTACAAAAAAATTGGATATATCTCACACTACCAACTTAAAAGCACACATGAAAAAAAAAAGCAAACCCATCCAAGAGTAGTAAATAGAATAGAAATAATCAAACTGATGGATGAAGTAAATAAAATAGAAAGAAAGAAAACAATACAAATACTAAGACCAAGAATTGATTTTTTGAGAAAATCAACAAGATAGATAAACCATGATCCAAACTAAGTAAAGCATAGAGAAAAAAATATTGACATTATCAAAATCAGAAAGAAAAATGTGCTATAGTGACACTAAAGAAATCCAGAGAATCATAAAGACATACTTTAAAAGCCTGTACTTCACAAAACTGAAAAATCTAAAAAATGAAGGATAATTTTCTCAATAGGTACCACTTACAACATCAAAATCAGACAATTTAGACATATAACCTCCTAGTGAAATAGAAGCAGGTATAATAATTCTACCACCCTCCCCTGCTCCACCAAAACATCCCAGGGCCAGATGATTTTAGCACAGAATTCTACCTGATTTTCAAAGAAGGGTTATTGTCAATACTTCTCAAATTATTCCACAGAATTGAAACAGAAGAAACATTGCCCAATGAGTTTTAAGAGATTGCAATCACCTTGATCAACAAAGATAATTACAGACCAATTTCCTTTATGAACACATATGAAAAAATAATAAAATACTTGAAAACTGAATTCAAGAACACATCAAAAAGATCATTCACCATGATCAAGAAGGTTTCATTCCAGAGATTCAGGGATGGTTTAGTTTATAAAAATCAATGTAATCTACCATATAAATAAACTGACAGAAAAAAAAGACACATGACAAAATTCAATACCTCTTCATGATAAAAGTCCTAGAGATATTACTAAGGTCATACTTAAAGACAATAAAGGCAATTTATAGCAAACTATAGCCAACATCAAACTAAATGGAAAGAAATTTAAAACAATTCCACTAAAATCAGGAACAAGAAAACTCTCTCCACTCTATTTATTCAGTATAGTATTTGAAGTTCTAAATAGAACAATAAGACAACTGAAGGAGATCAAGGGGTAAAAATTGGAAAGGAAGAAGTCAAAGTATCATTATTTTCAGATGATATGATAGTATGTGCAAACGATTGCAAAAATTCCACCAGGGAAAAGTGAAAAGATACAAGATTAACTTAAAAATCAGTAGCCCTCTGTTGTGGTTTGGATAGGTATTAATTCTTGTAGACTCTTGAGTTTGAATTCTTAGCCCATAGAGAGTGGAACTATGAGGAGGTGTGGTCTTATCGGAGTAGGAGTGGTCTGTGGGAAGAAATGTGTCACTGTGGAAATAAGCTTTGAGGTCTCATATAATCAAGTCAGGCCTAGTGTGGCATTCTACTTCTACTACCTGTAGAACAAGATGTCGAACTCTCAGCTCTTTCTCCAGAACCATGTCTGTCTGTACTCTGTCATATTTTCTGACATAACAAAGGAGTAAATCTTTGAACTATAAGCCAGCCCCAATTAAATATTTAAATAGGTATAAGAATTTTAGCAGTTATGATATCTCTTCACAGCAATAAAACCCCAAGACACCCTTCTATATACAAATGACAGTGGACTTAGAAAGATATCATAGAAACATCACCCTTTACAGCAGCTACAAATAATATAAAGTATCTTGGGAAAACTTTGACCACACAAGTAAAAGACTTGTATGACAAAATCTTTAAATCTTTGAAGAAATAAATTAAAGAAGTTATCAGAAGATGGAAAGACCTCCCATGCTCATGGATTGGTAGGATTAACATAATGAAAATGGTCATTTGGTAAAAAGCAATCTACAGATTCAATGCAACCCCATCAAAATTCCAGCACAATTCTTTATAGACCTTGAAAGAACAAATTCAACTTCATATGGAAAAACAAAAAACCCAGGATAGCTAAAACAATCCTGAACAGTAAACCAACATCTGGTGGTATCATCATTCCTGATTTCAAGCAGTACTACAGAACTATAGTAATAAAAAAAACCCATATGTTCTTGGCATAAAAACAGACATCTTGATCAATGGAATCAAATTAAAGCCCCAGGCATGAATGCACACATCTATGGACACCTGACTCTTGATAAGGGAGCCATAAATACACACTGGAAAACAGACAACATCTTCAACAAAATATCCTGGTCAAACTGGATGTCAGCATGTAGAAGAATGCAAATATATCCATATTTGTCATTCTATACAAAACTCAAGTTCAAGTGGATCAAGTCCAAGTCTTCAACATAAAATGAGACACACTGAACACAGTAGAAGAGAAAGTGTGAAATAGTCTTGAATGCACTGGCAAAGGAGACAACTTCCTAAACAAAACACCAAATAGCACAGGCACTAAGATCAACAACCAATAAATGGGACCTCAAAAAACGGAGAAGCTTGTGTAAGGTAAAGGTCACTATCTCTAGGACAAAATGGCAGCCTACACAATGGGAAAAGATTTTCACTAGCTCCATATTTGACAAAGGGATAATATCCAAAATGTATAAAGAACTCAAGAAGCTAGACATCAACAAACCAAATAATCCAATTAAAATGGGGTACAGATCTCGACAGAAGAATTGTAAAAATTATTTAATTCTGACCTATGGTTTCTACCCTGCCCTCATCATTCAGTTCCCAGATGAAAAACACATACACATTTCATATTTTCACTAATATTAAACAGCACAAGAGCTGGGCAGATATGTATTCTCTATTTTATTAGAATCTACTTTCCTATAGATAACCCTGAGTTATTACTCATGTTTTATCTGGGTTGCTCTTAACACCATTTGGCCAACCATCTGTGCCACATTTTCATGAACTCACCCAACCCGTGGTGGCTTCTCCTTCTCCTTTACCCTCTTCTCCCAGCTCATGGTTCTCCTCCAATCCCCTAGGCCCAGGAACCCTAAAACCCATCTATGGTTCTTCTACCCAACTATTGGCTTTTGGCATCTTTATTCACCAATCAGAAATAACTTGGGGGCAAAGTCACATAGCTTTACTTGGGTCTACATGCGGACTCTCTTTTTTTCTGAGCCACCCAGATCTTGAGGAGACAATATTAACATTAAAATAAAAACAACACCAGGATAACCCGCTGCAGTGGTTGAGAAACACTTAATGAAAGTTCAACATCCCTAGCCATCAGGGAAAAACAAATCAAAGCTTCTTTGAGGTCCTTCTTATACCTGTCAAAATGACTAAGATCAAAAACACAAGTGACATCTCAGGCTGCCCAGGATGTGGAGCAAGGGGTTCACCTCCGTTTCTGGTGAGAGTGCAACTTATTACTGCCGCAATAGTAATCAATATGGCGGTTCCTCAGATTCTGGCTTTTTCAGTTGTGTGACTATCTTTCCACTTCAGTTCTTTAACCCTCATTTTCATTTGTAAGATGGTAATTAAAAGAAAATCTCTATTTCTTTGGGTTGCTGGCAAATCAAACAAACAAGTCATGCAGCACTTCATCCCAGTACTTTGCCCATGGCCTGTAGCTGTGATCACCCCTGCTGGAAGCTCTCCTGGCTCTAAACTGGCACAGCTTATAAATATGTAAGTGAAGGTCAGTAAGCCTAGCCCCTAGGACAAAGGAAAACTCTACCTCTTGGTTCCTAGACTAAATATTTGGAGTTCAGAAAAACAAGAAGAGGGTGGCTGGTTTCTAAGAATGACTTCAAAATCAGAATTTAAAATGTCGGGCAGCCATGTCATCCCTTCCTTTTGCCCTGGTGCCTGTTTGTTTGTTGAGAAATAAAATCCTTTCTATAAAGATAAGGGCATGGAGAGTCAGTGTCTCAGGCTCTGCTCCGCTCTTCTCTCACAGTTTTATAAGTACATCCTATTACACTAAGCAGTGGTTTATCATAGTGCCTGGGTGTGACCAACTATAAATCACTGGCTTATCAGATGGTGTCTTTCACATGAATGACATTTCATATTTTGCTGCAGAAATAAGATGCAGTATTTCTAGCATTTGTATAACATGAGCAGATTATCTAACTACATATTTTAAAAGATCTTGTCACAATCTGAATTGAAATCAGTAGTAGTGAGAGTCTGAGGTGCTCCCTGTAAGCTCCAAGACCTTGAAGAGATGACACTATGGCCATATCTCAAGATGGAATGATCTGATGCAAACTTGTTCTGGAACTGTGGATGTCTAATTGGAAGCTGAATGGCCAATGTTCCAGTTGCAGAAATTATACAGCTGACTTTGAAACTCCTGTTTGCTGTTGGGAGATGGGCAAAAAGAGCACTATCCCAGTGACCAGCCTTGAGGGTCTGCTGAGAAAACATGCAGTTAATTAATATCTATGAACAGCAATTCTCTCTCATTTTATTCTTCTCTCCCAAGCTTTTCATCTGAAAAAATGTGCGAGTAGAATTCCAGATTTCTATGTCTTCTTACTAATGTTATTCTGGTGAACACCTGGGGTCCAGCACAGGGACGTGGAAGAGCCATGTAGACAGGAGACCCAGACATACAGCAGGTGTCAGGCTGATAGGCATTGGCAAAATCAAAGGAATGCTTTATGCATATGAAGAGAACCAAAGGCACACTGAAATAGAGACTCTTCTCTTAGGAACAAATGAGTTCCTCCACCCAGGAATTTCAGGATAGAGAAATCAAGTAGCAGTGACTGCAGTTAGACTCAAAATTACAGTTTGAATGTAAGTCTGCACTTTGATCCCAGGTAGGCACTAAACACAGGCATTGTCTCTGGGAAGTCTACATCCTTCATCTCCAAACATTAAAAATGGAGGCTTGGTAGTACAGGTACAATAAAGGCAAAAAGCTGTGTTTTTTTTATTGACATATTACCAAGGATTGTGAGGTTGGACGTGCACAGAACGGAGAGGTTTTCTATGTATGTGCACAAGGCCTCATTCTAAGCATGTTCTACGCTAACTCATTCCTGAGATCACCCTATAATGTCAGAACTAGCTTTATCTGAGGTACAGGAAATGAGGCAGCCAAAGGGGATAGAGCTAATAAAAAGCAGGGTGGGCATTTGACTGTTTTAGGCTCCAAAGACACTGCTCTTAATTGCTGCTTCTGTAAGGTACAGGAAAGCTTTATCTTTATTAGAGCCATGATCAAAATAAATTCTCCTGATTATCCACAAATACTCAGTATTACCCAGAAAGATTGTTACAGACCATGTATCCACTCTCTTCTGTGCATTTAGGCTGTATAAATTATTAGATACTGGTCATTTCATCCAAGCAGGCCTATAGGACCAACAGAATTAATCAAACCCTCCTTGTCCCTGGCTAGAGTCTAAGCAGCAGGACACTGTTCATGAGACTCCGTTAATGGTAGTGATGGAGCACGGTCATTGCTAGGGAAATCTAAGGTAAGGATTTGCTCCCAGTGTGGGTCCAGTTTCTAAAGGAAGGTTATTACTACACACTATCTGAACCCTAATCTTACTCCCCAGTCTATCCCCAAATCTCTATTCATGCTAGAAAATCTAGGTGATAATCTTTCTTTTGGTAATGTGTTCTTTTATGTCATTTCTGAGAAAGATTTGACAGAATTACAGGGGGGAAAATAACATTTTATATTATATATTGATTTATTTACTTTTGCAGTGCAGGGGGTGGAATCTATACCCTGTGTGTACTAGAAAGGTGGTTGACTACTAACTACATCCTGAGCCCAGAGAATTAAATTTTAAAAGGAAAACTAAACTAAGTCCTTAAGAAGCAGGCTCGAGAGGTAGCTCGCTTCATTTTGGCACCATGATGCATCCTGCCCTGCAAGAAATGGCTCACGAATCTCATAATAATGTATGTGATTCATATGCAGCAGCAGACAGGCTGTCTAGGAGTGAGATCTGAGAAGGGAAGCAATGGGGGACATCCTGAACCCCTTTCTTCACCCCAGACTCCAGCAGAGTGCAGCAACTCCCCTTGATGTAGCTGAAGGTTTCATTTGAGTAAAGTGGTCTTATTCCATAAACTAGATTGAAAAGCAGTGATAGATGTCAGTATGCATAGTGAATGCTCAAGTGGTGCTTCTTAAATTTTAATGTGTGTGCAGTCACCTGGGGAGCTGTTAAAATGTGCATCCTCTCTCAGCAATCAGATTAGCTTCCCGTGGCTGCCATAACACATTACCGAGAGACTTGGCAGCTTAAAACAACACAAACTTATTATTCCACAGTTCTGATGGCCAGAAGTCTAAGGTGTCAGTAGACTTGGTTGAGTTAATTAAGCCAATTTCATCTACAAAGACCTTTATTTCAAATAATGTCACTTTCTAGGTACTAAGCGTGTATATCTCATGGGTGGGGCATGGTACAATTTTACCTGGAACACTAGTGCTGAGATGAGGTTGGGATATGAGATACTGCATTAATAACAGGCACTAAAGCCTCACTGCTCAACAGATCACGGTTCAGAAGCAAGGCTGCAGGAGCATGAACTGATCATCTGCAGCGCCTCACAGTTTATTGTGATAGCCATTTTTGATTATTGGTGTCATTGGATTTAAAAAATGCCTATGAATAACTATCCACTTTCTGACTGGACTTAAGGCCTGCTCCACAGAGAGAATTTCATACCAGATACTATAAGCTTGGCCAAAAGCTCACAGCAGGGGGAGGCCATAGGCCCTGGGGGTAGAGCCTGCTATTGTTATTTTGGTAAATGGTCAAGTTGATTTCTAAAGATTCATATTTATACTCATCTACCTGGACGGCTCTCAGGCTTGGTCAGGGAAGCTTCTGGAGAAATGCGTAACCAGTTCAAGTGTAGAGAATGAGACTGTGTGCTCCCAGACAAACAGGACATCTGTGCTAACCCTCCCTTCCTCACCAAGTCTCTAGGAACTTCATGGAAGATGGGGTGGAAAGAAGGTAAGAAGCAGAGATGGAGAGGGGTACTATGAGATTCTGTCTTCTGGATGGGACATACCCAGTCCACCCATGAATACACAGCATCTGCGGTTCCAAGATCAAGACAACCAACTCCCAGCACAAATACGGAAGATGCAGACTTTCCAGCTTCTACCTCTTACAAAGGAGCTACTGCAACATTCTGCTGCTGCAGAGGGAGACCCACTCCTTTTGGAGGATGTGCCCACTGGTAAGTAGATTTCCCATGCTTCAGTGTCTGGACCTGCATCCATGCCCAAATGGAAAGCCTTAGGTAGACTTAGTGGGCTCTTGTCATAGTTTTTTGTTAACATGACATAAACCTGGACACTCTAGGAAGACAAAATCTCAATGAAAAAAACTACAAGTCTGTGGGGGCGTTTTCTTGGTTGTTAAATGACATGTGGGGGTACAGCTCACTGACCTGAAGCCATTCCTGAGCAGGTTGATCTAGTTGTATAAGAAAAATAGCCAAGAGATCCAGAGGAAATGAGCGGTAAGCCGTGTTCCTCCACCGTCTTGTCCAGGTTCCGACCTCCACTTCCTCTCATGATGGACTGCAAGATGAAATGAACTATTTCCTACCGATGATGCTTTGTGTCAGTCTTTTATCACAGCAACAGAAAGCAAACTAAAATAGTTACTAAAAAAAGGGACAGAGTTTGGAAGGAGTCATATTGGAGGAACCGGTCCAGGAGGGAGTGGGGAGAAGGTCTAGAAGTGATCAGGGGGATAGTTCAGTTGATGAAGTACTTGCTATGCAAACATGAGGGCCTGAGTTAGTGTCTCCAGTACTCACCTAAACATGCTGGCTCTGTTGCCATTCACCTCCAACCCTGACGATGGTAGGGGGAAAATGTTGGGTAGGGACAGGCAGAGCCAGCCTAGATAAACGGATGAGTTCCATGTTTAATGAGAGAACCTTGTTTCTAAATCTAAAGATGATGATAGAGGAAGATTCTCTAAATCAGCTGCTGTCCTCACATACATGCATACACCCCCACGAACACATACCTACACAACACAGAGAGACAAGCCTATCATGAGCACACACACATACACGGAGGTTAGTGAAGCACACTTCTGTGTGTCTATGAGGGCATTTCCTGAAACAATTGTATCATGAGGGCTCTAATTAATCCTTTAATGGATTCATAATATTTTGGCATTACTGAGAAGTAGGGCAAGGTAGGAGGTGGGACTTGGCTGGAGGAAGTAGGTGAGGGCATTCTTGGGAGTCCTGTATTGCTCTACCCCGATCTCCTCTCTCTCTTTGCTTCCTGACTGCTATTGTGGTGTGAAGTTCCCAGGTCTATCCTACCTTTTCACCTAGACAATATGATACCTCTGAAACTGAGAGCCAAAATAAACAATCCTTCCCTTTAAGTTTTCCTGACAGGCAGTTCCTCACACTTAAACACATGACTGATGCCTGCCCAAAACTACTTTAGGTCACAGGCTTTAATCCAGATTTTTCCAACTCCAACAAAGTGTGTGTACGCATATGGGTATATGTAAAGATGTGTATGCTTGTGGATGTAGAGATCAGAATAGGGGTGTCAGGTGTCCTTTTCATCATTTGCTGCCAGTTCCCCTGGTATAAAATCTCTTCCTAAGCCTGGAACCTGTGTTTCAGCTAGGCTGGGGATCAGTAATTCCACTGAACCTCCTGTCTCTGCCCTGTTCAGAGTTAGTGCTACAGGTGCTTCAAGGAAGTGCCAGGCAACTTGTTATGGGGTTTCCCGGATTCTCATGACAGTGGGCTCTTGATCACCAAACCATCTTTCCATCCCCATTTTAAACCTTCTAAGAATACACTGTGACTGCATGTGGGGACAGTTACCAGTTTCAAGTCCCGGACAAGCATATCCCAGGTCTCTGACTTCCTAACAAGACACTTGGCTACTGACTAGGGAGGTCACAACCATATTATTCAAAGACTATAATAGTTTCTGTGCCACTATTTATTATCGAAGCTTCCAAAAGTCTCTCCACCTACCAGTGTAATGTATAATAATATTACACGTGCTTCTATTGAAAGGAATGATTACAGATAGCAGAATGTCCTTGTATTTTAGCTTACATCACCACAACAAAGTTACATTTTCATCTGAGGTGGGTGATCAGAGTGAGTTTCCAGCTGACTCTAAACTCTAGTGGCTTGTTGGATTCAAATGCCTCTCCCACCATGTATTAGCCATATAAACGTGGTCAAGTCCACCATGTCTGAGCTGTATAACCCTGGGCAGACCCACCATGTCTGAGTTGTATAACCCTTGGCAGACCCATCATATATTAGTTGTATAATCCTGGGCAGGCCCACCATGTCTGAGCTGTATAACCCTGGGCAGACCCATCATATATTAGCTGTATAACCCTGGGAAGACCCACCAGGTATGAGCTGTATAATCCTGGGCAGACCTATCACATATTAGCTATATAACCCTGGGCAGACCCACCATGTATGAGCTACGAAACCCTGGGTAGTCCATTGCCTTTCTTATTTCAGTTTTCTCATCTGAAAGTATCTGGAAATTAACAGGACTTCTTTCTCAGAGTTGTTTTGAATATTTAAGAGCTAATATTTAGAAAGCACCTGGAATGTTTCCCAGTGCATAATAAACCCTCAAAACTATAGCTGATGTTAATATTATACTTATATTATTATGTCCCTGTAGTCTATTCATGATTGTGATTTACTTCCACTGTCTTATCTGTGTATTTTTTAATAGAGAGTTTTGTCCAGGGACAATGATAACAGAATCCATTTCCATGTACCTTTTAATTTAATTTCATTTTTTATTTGTTGATTTAATTTATATCTCGCTCATTCTCAGGATATGATACAGAGAGGAGATCTATATTCTTTGACACTGGCTACCTGGGGGCTTCTCTAGATTGTTTTCTGACCCGAGTCCTGTTTGTGTATGAAATGCCTAACCGTGTCCTCTAGAGAGGTGCTGTGCAGAGGAGATTATAATAGCTGCTTGTCCTTGGGTCGACGATGATAAATTCAAGGAATAAGGCTGCTGGCCCCTGTAGGCCAGTGTGGATGATGATGCTGTGACAGACCTTCCTGGGAAATCTCTGTTTGCTCTAAGTGACAGCCAGGAATAGGACAGGCTACCATCAGAAGGTTCCAGGAGACATCCCTAGGTCGCAGCTCATCTTCTTCCCTTCCCAGTGAAATTTATGTTCAAACTGAAGTTTCCTATCGTTTCATGTATTTGGAAAAATAAAGCAACAATCTACCAACTAAAGTCTAAATATTAGAAAAATAAAGTTAATTTCTTTTTCCTGACACACTTATCTCTCACTTTCATTTATTTTTCCTCCCCTTTAATTCTTTTTTTAAAAAATTGGGATTATAATATAATTACATTTCTCCTTTTCCTGTCCTCTCTCCAAACCATCCCATAAGCCTGTCCCCAGTCCCACTCACATTGGTTCATGCCTTTTATATTTATATTTTATAACCCACTGAGTATAATTAGAAAGGTTTGGGTATACATGAGTATAAGGTTACTTACTAGTGGCTATACCACCCTAGTAGTGATTCCTTCAACAACCAAACACCAATGTCTCTCAGAAACATGAAGATGAGGCTCTTGCTAAAGAATCCACACCCTATGTCACCAACCTGGGGGGATGGAGCTGGTGCTGACGTGGAGGCCTCGCTCTCATAGTGCTAGAGGTGCTACTCAACCTTCCAGTGGAGCAAAGTTGTCAGTAGTCCTACTCAGCTGTAAGCCCTGGAAGCCATAACTGGACTGGTAAGACATTTCCAATGGTGCAATGGAGGCATTTATATCTCAAGGTTGCCAATTGCTTTGTAATTAGACTCTAGGTTACTCAGCAGGAGGAAACTCATTCCTAGTCTGGAAACCTAGTCAACAATCTGTGGCTGGATAGATCACACGCTAGGGGAAAACCTACAGCTATTATTTTGTAATACAGTTTCTAACTGCCTTCTAATTTCTAATTCTTTTACTTGTTAGTAAGTACAGCTTTCACCCTTCATCAAAGAAGCTGGTTTTTTTTTCCTTTAAGATGGAGGCTGTGACAAAAAGCCACAACTGCTTGAAATGCCTAGAATAAGTAACTATGGAGTGACTAGCTACAGATGGGTCACCTATAAGAAAATCCCAATACTCAAGGCTTAGGTAACATTGTAGAAGAGAAATAGAAAGATTGGAAGAGATAGTGTCTTCTGGACATGACAGGGATGCCGCTCATATTAACTCTCAACAATATGGATGCTATATCATACCAGATGACTTGTCAGCATTGATGGAGGGAAATTCCGCTAGGTCCTAGTACTGTTAAATGAAGAGTTACAGGCATTCAATGGCTGCTGAGGGAGGCAGAATCAGTTTTCTTCAGGGATGCATCCTTAATTCTAAGTGAAACTAATTGCCCTCAGTGGGTCCAATTATTATATATTAATTCTATATTTATTAATTCTTGTTTTATCAGCAATGGAAGCCCTAAGGTAACAATTGATAAAATGTTGATTATAGAAGAAGTGAATTTGGGATGGAGTTGGGACATAGAAAGGGTTGAAGAAGGAAGAAAGAGGCATGGACATGATAGAAATACAGTGTTCTCCAAGAAAATTAAGAAAGACCAACGTGTGGATACTTCATTCTTCCCTAGAATAGGGAATAAAATATCCATGGAAGGAGTTGCAGAGACAAAGTTTGGAGATAAGATGAAAGGATGGACCACCCAGAGACTTCCCCACACGGGGGGTCCATCACATAATCAGCCACCAAATGCAGACACTACTGCATATGCCAGCAGGATATTGCTGAAAGGACCCTGATATATCTTTCTCCTGTGAGGCTTTGACAGTCCCTGACAAATACAGAAGTGGATGCTCACAGTCATCTATAGGACAGAACACAGGATCCCCAATGTAGGAGCTAGAGAGAGTACCCAAGAGCTGTAGGGATCTGCAACCCTATAGATGGAACAACAATATGAACTAATCAGAACCCCCAGAGCTCATGTCTCTAGTTGCATATGTATTAGAAGATGGCCTAGTTGGCCATTATTGGGAAGAAAGGCCCCTTGGTCTAGCAATCTTTATATGCCCCAGTACAGGGGAATGCCAGGACCAAGAAGTGGGAGTGGGTGGGTAGGGAAACAGGGCCAGGGGAGGGTATAGGAGACTTATGGGATAGCACTTGAAATGTAAATGAAGAAATATCTAAAAAAAAAAAAAAGAAATAGTGTTCTCATGTGTGAAATTCTCAAATAAATTAAGAAAGTGTCTACACGATAATGTGTAATATAATACATTAATTACAATATGTAATTGCTATTAAAATATACAAACACTATGCAAACAGTTTTCTCTTCATATACATGAATTCTGCATCCATGAATTCAATAAGCCACTAATAAATATAGTTAAAACCACTCCACATACAAGACCAATCAAGGTCATGCCAACACGGATGGGAGAGTTGCTCCTGGGGTCCTATCCTTAGCTGAAAAGCTGTTGACAGCTGAGGGATATTATAGAAGGAGAAGTCATGTTTTCGGTGTCTGTGGCTGTTGGTAGGTTTCGATGTCATACTCAGATATGGCAGCATGGCTTGGAGTCTGTGGGTTACCAAACCTAATCAAACCAAACCATCAAAAACAGAGGCAGACATGAGATGAAAAGGTAAGGAGATGGGGAGGTTCAGGGTGAAGGGTGAGGAGGAGATGGATAGGAGCAAAATGCAGTGCATACATTCATAAAATCTATCTAGTAATAAATAAAAATAATCTTTGGACAATTGCATGTATTCAGAGATTGATAAGCTTTTATCTCTCCATTACTTCTTAAGCAATGTAGAGCAACAGCTATTTACATACCATTTACATTCTATTGAATATGAATGATGATTTCAAATATACAAGATGACATGTAGAGACTATGCACAAATATTTTGCCATTCTTGGAAGGACTTGAACATCTGAGGAGTTAAGGCCTATAAGGGGTCTGCCCTAGTTAGCATTAACTGTCAACTTGATACAGTATAGAATCACCTGAAGAGAAAGACTCTCAATGAGTACTTGTCCTTATCAGGTTGGTCTGTGGGTGTTTCTGAGGGATTGCCTTAGTATCAATAAAGACACTGTAGGTGATGCCATTAGGGGATACAGGCTGTGTACAGAAGCTAGCTGAGCAGGGTCTATGAATAAGGCAGCATGCTGGGCTTCCTCAGGGTTGCTAGCTTCAGGTTTCTTCCTTGGCTCTGCTCAACGATGGATTTTTGACCCGAAGTGTAATCCAAATAAATCCCTTCCTTCCCTAAGTTGCTTTGGGTCAGTGTTTTATCAAAAAAACAGAAAGCTCCGGGCGTGGTGGCTCATGCCTTTAATACCAGCACTCGGGAGGCAGAGGCAGGCAGATTTCTGAGTTCGAGGCCAGCCTGGTCTACAAAGTGAGTTCCAGGACAGCCAGGGCTACACAGAGAAACCCTGTCTTGACCCCCCCCCCAAAAAAAACCAAAACAGAAAGGCAAATAAGAAATGGGTCCTGGAATGAATTTCCTATGGACACCAATATAGAACTAAATGGTGTTTTGTAGTTAGTGTAATTATGATAATTTTATGCACTTGATTATGATTATTTATAATCATGCAGATATTTTTCTAATGATATTTAAAATATAGTTGCATATAACTAAATATTTTCCAACGCAATGCCAATTTCACAAGGAATAATGATAACACATCAGCTCTCCATAAAATTCAAAGCACACATATCCGAACTTACTTATGGATTCAAGAAATAATCAGAACAGGCCATTGAGTTTCATGGTCTGCTCATAGACATGTCTCACAGTGGATGATAGATGCTTTTATATATTTGTTGCGTATGAGAAATCAGTAGCTAACTGGTGAGAAAATTACCTGTCAGTTTCCAGAAAGCGTGGATGTGATAAGCAAGCCTCACTATTGTACGATTACAACAAACAGAATCTATCAGGCAGACTTGGCAATTGACGTCTCTTAGAGTTAGGAGATTTGATTCACAGGAGGTGGGTTTTTTTTTTTTTTATTGGTTCAATAAAGTAGACAAGCCAGAGATTCTTTTTTGGAGTTTTATGTTGCTTTGATTTCTCACAGAGACCACAGACCTAGTATGATGGTTAAGCCCATTTTTTCCTGTTCTGTGTAAGGTAAGACTGAAGTATGGGAAGAAAACTGGGCTTGATGTGGTGCTGGGAATTGAACCCAGTACTTTGTGTGTGGTAGGCAAGTATTCTAACTCTGGGTACCTCAGCAGATTGGGTGTTATGCTATGTCCTTCTAGTTTTGCTTTGCTCCTATTCCACTAAGCTTTATGATCCAGAGGTGGGACTCTGGATTTTCACCTTAGCTCCCCTACCATCTGAGTTTTCTGGTTAGACTTAGACAATGAGAGAGGCCAGCAGGAGACTGAAACACTGGGAAGAATAGTGATTGGTCCCTGATGGGCTGTGAATTCAAAGGGACAGTCCTCTTCTACTAAAGACTTATAATACCTTGTATCAAGTGCTATGCTTTGGTTCTCAAATAACTCCTAAAGGCCTATGTTAAAGGCGTGATCTCCAGCCCAGGGGATGATGGTAGGCTCTTCAGGATGTCTTCAGAATTCAAGACCAACAGGGGATATTGACAGCCTGTGTTCACCATCCCTTCCCACCCATCCTCTGCTTTCCAGTCACTGTGATGTGATTAGGCCGCATCTACTACATGTTCCTGCCATGGTGCACAGTTACCGCAGAACCAAAGCAACAAGGCAAAAGGACCAGAACTGAGTACTCTAAAACTGTGAGCCCAAAAAAAGTCTTTATTGCTGTGAGGTTGGTGGTCCCAAGTATTTTGTCACTGGGATGCAAAGCTACTTAGCACAGCTAGGTGGTGCAGCTAATAACAGAATAGAGAAGGGTGGAGCCATGCAGGGAAAGGAATGTAGGTTAGAGTTCAGACAGTGAATTAAAGATACTTCCTAACTACCCAATGAGGGGGGGCGGTCATCAGATATGATGAGAGTCTCCCTCTGAGAATCCAGTGGACAGAACACTCAGCTAGGGATGAAAGGGAAGCCAAGGGGTTGATGTTGAGCTGCCAGGAGGTACGTCAAGGGTAAGAATCAAAGGGCTAAAACTGAGGCCTAGAGGAAGAGAAAACTAGGAGCTAGAGATATGAGTTTGAAGACTGGGGACTCTGGAAAGGATGATAAAATTAAGAAAAAAATTGGGGTTCTGAAAATCTCGGCAGAGTATTAAAGGTGGAACAGAAAGGGCCACAGAGATTAAGATTCAGAAAGTTTCACATGCACATTGTGGTGTAAGGCACACACAGTGTTTCCTTCACCGTGTTCAACACTTTGAAGCTTGTGGTTCAATAGCAGTGACGTTGCATAGTGTCCCCACTCTCTAGTGACATCCACTGCCCTCTGTTCCTTGAAGGTGGATGCGATGCCAACAGCTGAATGAATGGCTTTTCTTATCACAGAGGAATCTGCAGATGTGCTCAATGCTGTCTCCCTCACCCCACAACCAACCGATCATCTTTTAGTCTCCGTGAAACCACCTAGCCTGGATAGTTATGTAAATAGAATTGTATAGTATTTGTATATCCCATGTGTCTCTTGAGAAGACTGGGTTGGGGAGTGAGCAGGTTTTGAAGTGACTGACAAGAAGAAAGAAAGGCTTTTAGCAGTGGGGAGGCCCCTAGCCTTTTTGCCCTACCTGTGATCCCCTTAAGACAGAATGAATACCTTTGTTCATTCCAGAAGTAAAACTGAGGGTGTTCCACAATGGGCCCCCATGGAGTCTCTTGCTTATGTACTGGAATCTAGATTCCCTCAAGTTTATGTAAGAGTTAGATACCTGAGACTCTCAAAGCTAAGAGAGCAGATACTAGCCCAGGAAAGAGGGATCAAATCTTCATTGATTCTGAGTACTAGGGAATGATGTCTTTAAGGAGTGTGCTCCGTCGTTTTACTGGGGAAGAGGCATATTTAAAATCCCAACTAATTACCAGAAAACTAATATAAAATGATACAAAGACTTTTCATTATTAGAGCTACAGACAAAACTTCACAAATTCCTATAAATTCTTCGCTGTCTTTGGTTTGTATGCATCTTGCAGTATTTTATGTTTAAAATGTTTATGTTCATGTCTTGAACATTCTAGTACTATATATAACAAAGACATCTCGTCAAACAAAGTCTTAGTTTCTTTTTCTTTCCCTCCTGCTGTATAAAATACCTGGTAAAAACAAGTTAATAAAGAATGGGTTTATTTTTGGCTCACAGTTCAAGGTACTGCTCCATCGACTTAAGCCATCAAGGCAGCAGGAGTTTGAAGCAGGTGTGCACATCACATCTATAGTCAAGAAATAGAGATCAATGAGTGTATGCATGCTGCTTAGCTGCCTCTCCGAGTTCCAGGCAGCCCAGGATCCCCTGTGCAGGGAGTTGTACAGCTGGCAATTAAAACAGGTCTTCTAATGCCAACAAATATAATGAAGATAAGCTCCCCACAGGCACACCCACAGACCCATTTCTTAGGTGATTCGAGATTCTGTCAAGGAAACAACACTCACTGTCACATGCACTATCTAGATATAACTGGGATTCTCAAAATGGATCTATGTCTGGATAAGAGCTGGATAAGAATATCAGAGCTAGCCTAGGACAGCACACTAGCCCAAGACAGCACACTGCTTACTCGGGTGGAATTCCTTGACTTCAAAGGGCAGTGTCAAGTTATTTGGAATGAGATTTGGCAGAGCATTGGAAGTAAAATAGCTTTTCTGGGGAAAGCATCCTGGAACAGTATAAATGGAAGGACCTCAGAGAAGTAGGGGCAGAAGTTAGATTATTATGAGAAGGTACATGAACAGATGTGGGCAACTGGAGACCTGGAGACTGCTGTAAGGACAGTTATAGCAGGCAACTGTGATAGGAAGTTTTAAAATGTATTTGTTTGGTTTGCTTTTTCGATTGTTTAATTGGCTAGTTTGATATTTCTCTTTAAAGATGAGAGGAAGTTAAATTGCTTTATACACGATACAAAGGACTGGGCAGGGGGAGGAGAGCAAGAAGGAAGGAGGTTGGGTGTGGATGTGTGACAATCAGATTAGGAGCATAAAGATGGGAGATGACTAATACAGAAGGAAGCAGGGGTGTGTCCGTCAGGGCTCAATCAAGGAAAAGGCTAATGGTGTACATGAAGTTGTAGGGCAGAGTTGATGGACTATGGAGGTGATAATGCTACTACAGCAACCTTTAGACACAACTGAGGACCTGTGGAGCAGGCTAGACTGAGTCTTGTACCTGGCTTGTTGGTGAAATTAATGAAGTGAACATCTGCAAAAGCTGATGGCCTTTAGTCACACATGAACATGACCCAAACTAGGAGAAATGAAGGTATGTGCAAGAGAAAGAATAGGTGTGAGAGCGTCTGCTGTTTCCTGTCAGGCAAGTGGGCAAACATGCAACGATATTTAGTGAGCTACTGGATGTCTGATGCTTTGCTTCTGTTTCCCAACCATCTGATAAACTCACCCTTATTGGGCATAGATGTAGGAGATGCCTAGGCACGGTGGGAAGCCAGCACAGCATAGATAGATAGCAGCCAGTTTGGGGGAAAATGAAAGCATTTTCCCACCTATGAGGGGACACTGGAGGATATGCAGATTTAGAAGGAAGGATGATGCTGGTGGTGATGATAATAATACTACTGATGATCTAAAGATAGCAGAGAAGCTTGAGATAACCACAGCTAACCCACATGTGGTCTGCTCTCTACACTCTGTGGTCCCTGTACCAGTGTCCCTGACAGGGGCAATAAAACAACTGCAATAAAAAAAAATGCTGTTTTCAAATGGCATGTGATTTTTAAGAAAACCTAAAGCATTAATAAATCAGCTAAGGAACTAATGAATGAATTAAGCAACATCACTTGCTACACTGTTAATACACACACACACACACACACACACACACACACACACACACACACACATAAATGTTTTGTGTGCATAGTGAAATATAATCTAGAAAGCCCGTAATGGAGTTAGTTCACATTTCCCTTGAGTTTAGACTAAGATAGCAAACCCTTATCCGTAGGAAAGTGTGAACTAATCTCTCTTTATATTATACTCCAAGTTTAATTTGAGATGGATCAAAGGTCTTAGCATAAAATTAGTAATACAAAATTTGAGGAGAAACTATAGTTGGGTATCCACACAATTTGGCTCTGAAGATTTTCTAGGTGAGACATAAGAAAAAAAGTGAAAGATAAATCATTCTTCATGAAAACTAAGTATTATGTGTGTTCACACATGTGTATGTTCATGCATGTTTGTGTGTGTTTGTGTGTGTGTGTGTGTGTGTGTGAGAGAGAGAGAGAGAGAGAGAGAGAGAGAGAGAGAGAGATGAGGTGTTGACCAACCTTGATGATGGTGCTTCAGTTCACCTTGTTTTGAGACAGGTCTTTCCCTTGAACCTCAGGCCTGCAGACTAGGCCAGGCAGAATGCCAACAAGCTCCAGGGATCTGTTTTTCTCTGTTTCCCCAGCACTAGGATAAAATATGCACAGTGCCATGCCTAGGTTTTATGCTTGTTTGTTTTAACATGGTGTTAGAGGTCCAACTCAAATCCTTATACTTACCCTGCCAACTGAGCTACCTCCTCAGCCCCTAAGTCCTTATTTTTTTTAAAGGTTTTATTTTAAAAAATTAAGTGTGTGTGTGTGTGTGTGTGTGTGTGTGTGTGTGACATGTTAGCACTTTGCCCACTGAGGCCAGGCCAGAAGAGGGCAGCAGATGCCCTGGAGCTGGTGTTACAAACAGTTATGAGCTACACTGAATGCTCTCTCTGCAGCTCAATGAAACATTCTTGCATATCAAAATTCACCATTATTAAAATTAACCAAGAATCCAAAATACACACAAAAATTCAGAACATATGTATAACCTTAATCAGAGTGCATAGAGAACTTATAAACATCAGTAGTAGTAGTAGTAGTAGTAGTAGTAGTAGTAGTAGTAGTAGTAGTAGTAGTAGTAGTAGTAGCAGTCCTGCAGGGCATGGTAATACAGTTTCATAATCCCAGCACTTGAGTGGCAGAGGCAGGATGATCAGGAGTTTAAAATAGCCTTGTCTGCAGAGCAAGTTTGAGCCCAGCCGGCACCATATAAAGACCTCACTAAGATGATCAAAAAAACCTCAGCAGCAGCAGCCCATTAGTGCCTCGAGTGCACTTTTGCAAGAGAAGAAACTTGACTTTTAAATAAGCATAAAAAGATGTGTTCAATGTCATCAATTGGGAAAAAACTGAAACATTAAATTCATGACACGCGTGCAGCTCTTCTCTCACCTGAGTAGCTAAAACTCAAAGAGCACCATATCAAATGTTGGCAAGGACACAGAGGAACAGACCCTGAAGATATCACTGATATTGGTTGGTATAACTACAGCAGACAAACAATTGGCAGATCCTGTGTACTAGCCTTGTGCATCAGCTCACACCAAAGAGAAATATACAGGAAGACTTGTAGGAGACGCTGGGCTTTATAATTGCCTCCAATTGGAAACAACTAAATAGTCATCAGTGGAAAGGTGAACAAGCAGTAACATTTACACAGTGGCATAACAACTCAGCAACAAATTGGGGTAAACTGTACATGTAACAGTGAAATCATTTAGATACTGAGCTGAGGAAAAGAGGCACAGAGAAGAAATGGTATGATGTTATTACTTAGTGGATTGAAATAGGAAAACCTCGTCAATGGTGAGAGGCAGGGAGATGTCATCACTTGTGGGGAAGGTACAGGAGGTGGGTATGAGGGAGATTTCTACCATGATAGACGTTCTGCTCTCTATTGATGGGTTATAATACTGTATGAATTCTCTAGACTCACAAAATACACATGTAAGATTTAGACATGACATCTAAACTTAATCTGAAAACAGACTTAACATTTTTTTTTTGCACTCAAGTTAAGAGGTTGCTTTTCACAGTGCAACAGTCTGTCCATTATGAAACTGCCTACTTTTGTATATCCTAGGTTTGAGCAAAAAAAGCAAATATTCTGAAGATAGCGAGATCCAGGTTTCATCCAGTAGGAGAGGAAGCAGTAAATGCAAACAGGGTACAATGTTTGCTGTGCTGTAGGACGGGGTTAGTGAGACCAGGACAAACGGATGGTAAGTTTTTCTTGTTTAAAAATCCTCATATGTACATGAATATGTGTATGTGCATGTATATGTGCATGTGCCTGTGCATGTGTATTCATATGTGTGTATGTATATGTACCCACATATATGTATATGTACCAGACACATGCCTGATATCTGCAGAGCCCAGAAGAATGTGTTGGATCCACTGGAACTGGAGTGTCAGTTGGTTGTAAGATACCATGTGTGTGCAGGAATCCTGGTTGTCTACAAAGGCAGAAATGTGTTCTCTCTTTCTTTTTAAATTGAAAAATGTCTTAATTGATTTTTTTCAATACAATATATTCTGATAACAGTTTCTACTCTCAGTTTCTCCCAGATCCTCCTCATCTCTCTACTCCCTCAAATCCACACCCTCTTTTGCTTTCTCTCATTAGAAAGCAAACAAGCCTAAAAAATAATAACATAAAATAATATAAAATAAAAACAAACAAGACTAGGAAAAGCTGAACAAACGGAAAAAAAAGAAAAAGCACAAGAAACACAGATGCAGAGATACACATATCTGCACACACAGTAATCCCATAAACACAAAATCAGAAACCATAATAAATCTGTAAGATTTTTTTTAAAGCCCAGACAAAGTATTATGCGAGCTGTTGTCAATTGGAGCTACCTTCTGGGTTAGGGAGGGGGCCTGTGTCCAGTTCCCTTCTCAGTGCTGGGACCCCATCAGGTTTAGACCTGTGCAGCCATGAGCTGCTGCCACAACCTCTGTGCTTTCTTGTATGCATAAGTTCTACTGTCTAGAAGACCATGTTTCCCTAATGTCCTTCATCCCCCTTTACATTCTTTCTGCCTCTTTGCAGACTTCCTTGAGCCCTGAGGTGAGGGATTTGATGGAGACATCCCGTTTAGGACTGAGTCTCTCACTTTCTGCACATTGTCAGTTGTGGGTCTCTGTGTTTGTTCCCATAGACTTCAGGAGGACACTTCTCTGATGACGAGTGAGACAGGTACCAATCTATGAGTATAGCAGAATGTCATTAGGGGTCATTTTATTACTGTATTTCCTTAGCAGAACAGTAGTATTTGGTTTTCCCTTAGTCCATGACCCATCTAGTCTCATGTTCTTGGTTCCCCAAGCAATGTCAGGGACGGTTCCATCTCTTAGAGTAAGCTTTAAACCCAAGCAGATAATGCTTTGTTACTTTCATAACCTTTTGTGTCATTATTGCACCCAAGTATGTTGCAGGCAGGTCATTTGTAAATGGAAGGGTTTGCAGCTGCATTCATGTTTACCTTTCTCCTGTAGCAGTGTTCCAAGGACCTTCTAGTACCTTCTAGTACCATGAAGACTAGACGGTGGGGTTAAAGGCTCTAATTAGGCACCAGCTCAACTTCTCCATGTTCCATGAGTTGTGTAAATGTTGTCTTTAGCAATAAAGCCTTACCAACTGATGGTATTTTTAAAAGATATTGATTGATTTGTGTGTGTATGTGCGCGCGCATATGCACATACACCCATGTGAGCTGGTGTGCTCACCTTAGCATACAGGAGGAGGCTTGAGCAGGGCGTTGAATGTACTCCTTGACTACTCTCTGACAATTTCTTTGAGGCACAATATCTCCCTGAAACTGAAGCTCCAGTCTCAGTTAGGCTGGGATCCAGGAAGCTCTAGAATTTTCTTGTCTGCATTCCTCTCAGATCTGGGGTTTTGGGCATTTTGAGGGATGATTGGTTTGCTTTTTTTGTTGCTGGGATCCAATCTTGTTCTCACAGTAGCAGGGCAAATGTGGCTACCAAACCAACTCTTCAGCCCTGTTTATTGCTGGCTTTTTTTCTTTTTAATTTTTAAGTGCTGCACATACACACATAACCCCATCCTTTGTCTTTTCAGAAGAAATAGAAATAATGGCAGAGTGACAGTTACTATGAACAGTTTCAATAAATGTATCTGGACCTAGATCTTGTTTCTGAGAATGAGTTTTCTCTGAAGTGAACTGAGATTTTTATGATAAAAGGCCAAATCCAGGGAAGAGGATGCCTGCTACTTGGCTGGGCTTGGAAACAACCTCATCCTTGCTGTAAAGAAGTATTCAGGAACAGTGTGAAGATCGCAACAGGACACAGGACCTACACAAAGGAGCTTGTACCTGCTCCATCTGGTGGGTACCACTGGAGCATCGAAATCAGCATTGAGAGTGTATTATGGCACAGCTATGGTAAGAAGGGTCTCTGAGTTCATGGTGACATGAGATATGGAGGAGCAAGCTGAGGGGGAAGAGGGAAATGCTCTTCCTCAGTGTAGAACATTATCTGATAAACCCATAAGGGAGAGAGGCAGCCAAGGTGACTAAAGGTCCAGGCTGGCACATAAAGCCTATGCACAAATTATTGATTGCAAAGGGAAAGTAGCGGAGAGAGCTGGCCAGTGCTGCATTAGCACCAGGCACATTGGGAGAACATACCATAGAATACCTGGCATGCCCACAATAGCACAGCCAGTAAAAGGAAGGAAAGGCTGAGAAGGAACATTATAGAATGAAAAGATAAGGAAGAGATGTCACAGTTAAATGTAATATATGACCTAGATTGGATCTTTGACTGGGATGGACTGCAGGTCTGTGAAAGACTTTGGGAAAATGAACATTTGGATACAGACTGGGTTTCTGGATTACTTATCAGTGTTAAATTTATTAAAGCTGATAGCCGTTGTTTATGGAGGAGATGACTTTCTGTCTTGAAAGGTATACACTGAAACTAAAGAACAAGGTATATAATTATCTCCAACATCTCAAATGTTTCAGTAATAGAAATGCACACTACTGAGCCATATTAGGCAAGATGGTAACACAGTCTGGAGATGTTCTTGCACTTGTTTTGCACACTTTATACAAGTTTGGAATTGTATAAAACTATGAGGGGACTAGAGAAATGGCTCGGTGGTTAAGAATATGTACCACTCCCCTAGAAGATCTGAGTTCATTGCCCAGCACACACATGAGGCAGCACATAGCTCTAGAGAATCTGATCCCTGTTTTTGCTCTCTGCAGACTCCTGCACACACCTTGAATTCTTCACTCACACCGACGCATACATGATGGGGAGGGAAAGTGAATGAATTTAACAAAACACAATAAATGTGTGTGTGAAATCCCTAAATAGTAAAAAGAAAATAGAAATATAACTTTGAGATCAATGTGTGTGTGTGTGTGTGTGTGTGTGTGTGTGTGTGTGTGTGTGTGTGACAGAGAGAGAGGTGGGCAGGAAGGAGGAGGCAGAAAGAGAGACAGAAGCAGAGGCAAAAAGCAGAGGGAAGGAGAGAAAGAAGGGAGAGTGAAAACCCAGGCTATGGTTTTCACTGTGCGCTCTGCTTTCTACGGGTTTACTTTGTAAGGCCTTGGCTAAACAAGCCAAGAGTCCCTGGGTTGACAGACAAAGCCGACAGGCAGAAAGTGGTGATTACAAGTGTGTAAATCAAAGAGCTGGGTTAGACCATAAAATTGGAAGTTAAAAAACATTCGTGTCTAGCTGTGGGAAATGGGATTTCTTTGACTATATTATTCTTTTGGTTCTCTTATAATTACAGGCATAACTAATGCAAGGTTACACACTTTGTTAGTAGGAATCTTGTGGGGGAAGAAAAATAACACACCAGGAACCAAAGCAGGCATCTCTCTCTCTCTCTCTCTCTCTCTCTCTCTCTGAGAGTTCTGTGTACACACAATGCCCCATAACCCATTGAATCATCTCATAACCATCCAGTTAAGGTGAGAAAAGATACAAAAGAAGTAAAAGTTGTCAAAGAAATGTAGACTTTTGTTTTCTTTTTCCCCTACTAATTAATTTATTTATTCACTTTACATGCTGATTACAGCTTCCCTCTCCTAGTCCCCTCCTCTCACAGCCCCTCCCATCTCCCCTCCTCTCCTCATTACAGTAGGAGGCACATCCTCTCCCACTGAGGGTGGACAAAGCAGCCCAGTTAGGGGAGCAGGATCCACAACCCTGCAACAGCCCTCGCTTCAGTTGTGTGTGTGTGTGTGTGTGTGTGTGTGTGTGTGTTGGGGGGGGGGTCCAGTCTATGTATGTCTTTATTGTGTTGAGTCTTTCCAAGACTTTTAACATGAAGTGGTGTTGGATTTTGTCAAAGGCCTTTTCAGCATTAATGAGATGATCTTGTTTTTGTTTTTGTTTTTGTTTTCCTTTCACTTTGTTTTTGTGGTGGATTATATTGATGGATTTTCTTATATTGGACCAGCCCTGCATCCCTGTGGTGAAGCCTACTTAATCATGTTTGATGATTTTTCTTTAAGGTGTTCTCAGATTTGGTTTCTGTGAATTTTTTTTTTTTGAGTATTTTTGTATCAAAGTTCATAAGAAAAATTGATCTGAAATGCTCTTTTCTTGTTGAGTCTCTGTGTGCTTTAGGTATCAGGGTGACTGTGGCCTCAAAGAAGGAGTCCAGCAATCTTCCTTCTGCTTCTATTTTGTTGAATTGGAGTTTTGGCATTAGCTTTTCTTTGAAAGTCTGGTAGAATTCTGTACTAAAACTATCTGGCTCTGAACTTTTTGTTGTTGTTGTTTAGGAGACTTTAAAGAACTCCTTCTATTTCTTTGGGGGTTTATGGGACTATTTCAACTGTTTACCTGATCTTGACTTAATTTTTTTAAGTGGAGTCTATCCAGAATGTCATCCGTTTCATTTAGATTTACAATTTTGTAGAGTACAGGTTTTCAAAGTAAGAGCTAATAATTCTTTGGATTTCCTTGATATCTCTTGTTATGTCTCCCTTTTCACTTCTGATTCTGTTCATTTGGATCTGTCTCTGTGATTTTTAGTTAGTTTGGCTAAGGGTTTGTCTATCTTGTTGATTTTCTCAAAGAACGAGCTCTTGATTTCTTTGATTCTTTGCACTGTTCTCTTTCTATTTACAGATTTCAGCCCTGAGTTTGACTGTTTCCTGCCATCTTCTCCTCGTCTTGGGTTTGTTTGTTTCTTTTTGTTGTAGAACTTTCAGTTGTTCTGTTAAGTTGGTGGTACAGGAAATCTCCAATTTCTTTATCAGAGCGCTTTCTGCTGTGAACTCTCTTCTTGCACTGCTTTTATTGTGTCTCATAAATTTGGGTATGTTGCGCCTTCATTTTCATTCTAGAAACTGTTTAATTTATTTCTTTACTTCTTTTTTGACCCAGTGATTTAGTAGAGAGTTGTTTAGTTTCCATGAGTTTGTAGACTTTCTGGTGTTTCTGTTGTTGGTGAAGTCCAGCTTTAATCCATAGTGATCTGATAAGAATCAAGAGGTTATTTCAATTTACCTATACTTGTTGAGGTTTGCTTTGTGACCAAGTTTATGGTCAATTTTGGAAAAGGTTCTGTGAGGTGCTGAAAAAAAGTATATATTTTTTTGTATTTGGGTGAAATGTTCTATCAATCAATATCTGTTAGGTCTATTTAATTCATAACTTCTCTTAGTTTCATTATTTCTCTGTTTGCTTTTGATGAGTATGATGTGTCCTTCACCATTTTGATCACTTTGGGTTGAAAGATTATTTTGTTAGATGTTAGAATATACACTCCAGCTTGTTTCTTGGGTCAATTTGCTTGGAAAACCTTTTTTTGAGCCTTTTACTCTGTGGTAGTAACTATCTTTGTTGCTGAGGTATATTTATTTTATGCAGGAGAATGGTGGATTCTGTTTTTTCATCCACTCTGTTAGCCTGTGTCTTTTCATTGTGGAATTGAACACATTGATGTTGAGAGTAGTGATCAGTGATTGTTAATTTCTTTTATTTTGATGTTGGTGGTGATAGTGTGTGTGTGTGTGTGTGTGTGTGTGTGTGTGTGTGTGTGTGTGTATGTGTGTGTGTGTGTGCATGTGAGAGAGACAGAGACAGAGAGACAAAGAGGCAGAAATACAGAGAGAGAGATACAGAGAGATTCTCTTCTTTTGTTTTTCTTAGTGTGAAACTATTTATTTCTTGTATTTTCTTGGGTATAGTGACCCTCCTTATTTTGAGGTTTTCCTTATAGTATCCTTTGTAGGGCTGTATTAGTGGAAAGGTATTGTTTACACTTGGTTTTATTGTGGAGTATCTTGTTTTCTCAATCTATGGTGATTGAAAGCTTTTCTGGATGTAGTAGTCTGGGCTGACATCTGTGGTCTCTTAGGGTCTGCAAACATCTGCCCAGGCCCTTTTGGTCTTTAAAGTCTCTGCTGAGAAGTCAGTTGTAATTCTGAAAGGTCTGCCTTTATATGTTACTTGGATTTTTTTTCTCCTTGAAGCTTTTAATATTATTTCTTTGTTCTGTACATTGGTTTATGTGTCAGGAGGATTTTCTTTTCTGGTCCAGTCTATTTAGTGGTCTGTAAGCTTCTTGTATGTTTATAAGTATCTCTTTCTTTAAGTTCAGGAAAATTTTCTTCTATGGTTTTGTTGAAGGTATTTTCTGGGCCTTTGAGGTAGGAATCTTTTTCTTGTTCTGTTCTTTAGGTTTGATCTCTTCATAGTGTTCCAAATTTCCTGAATGTTTTGTATTAGAAACTATTTAGATTTAGCATTCACATTCATCAATTATCAATTTCTTCTATTGTATCTACTACCCCTGAAATTCTCTCTTCCACATCTTGTATTGTTTTTGATGCCTGCATCTGTAGTTCCTGTTCTGTCTTCCCTAGGCTTTCTATCTCCAGGATTCCCGCAGCTTCCCTAGGCTTTCTATCTCCAGGATTCCCTCAGTTTCTGCTTTCTTTATTGCTTCTATTTCCACTTTCAAATCTTGAACAGTTTTATTTATTTCCTTCACTTGTTTGATTGTATTTTCCTGTATTTATTTAAGGGATTTACTAATTCATTCTTTAAAGGCCTCTATCATTATCTTTATCATTACATTTATAAGATTACCTTTAACGCCATTTTCTTGTGCTTCAGGTGTGTTGGGACATTCAAGGATTGCTGTAGTAGGATAACTGGGTTCTGGTAGTGTCATATTGCCTTGGCTTTTATTGTTTGTCTTCTTTACTGGCCTTTAGCTACCTGATATTGGCAGGCCTGGTAGTCCCTGATGGCAGCAGGCCTCTGGATTGCAGAAAGAGCAGATTGCTTCCAGTAGCAGCAGGCTTACAGGAATGGAGGCAGAGCTGTTGTTCCTGATGGCTGCAGGCCTCCAGGATTGCAGGTAGAGGTATGGACCTGAAGATGGAGTGGAGAGAGGACAGGGCAGTCTTCATGGCTGCTGTGTTTGGGACATAGCAGGCAGGGGGTTGGATTGTGAAGATCTTACCTGGTTCTCCTGGGTTGCAGCAGGCAGGCCTCCAGGAACTCAGGCAGAGCTCTGGCCTAGGGAATAGGGTGCAAAGGGGACAAGGCAGAGGTCACTGCTGCTGGGTTTGACTACAAAGCATGGAATTTTATGATCATAAATTACAGTGGGAGCAGAGAATACCTCTTGGGGACACCAGGTAGAAATTACAGCATGTAGACCTCATTGTAGCAGAGCAATAAGCCTTGAGAGCAATGGTAGCCTGTGTGTAGAGGTTACTCAGCAGCCTTGTGCTGGAATGCAGCATGGAGATTTTTTTCTCTCACAAATCAAAGTGTGTCCTTGATAGAATCTTTCTTAAAACAGTGGTTCTCAACCTGTGGGGTCATGATCCCTTTGGCAAAACCTCTATTTTGAAAACATTTACATTATGATTCATAACAGTAGAAAAATTACAGTTACGAAGTAGCAACAAAAGCAATTTTATGGTTGGGGGACACAACAGTGTGAGGAACTGTATTAAAGTATTGCAGTGTTAGAAAGGTCGAGAGCCACCGATTTAGAAGAAAACGCACACAATAAATCTCATTTCTCTCAGGAGCTCCTGCAAACCTCAGCCTCAGAGGAGGTCCCTTCTGAATGTATGCCTTCCGTCCACATCCAGAGTAATTATTTTTGCACCTCTCAATGGTATTTTTTAAATTAATTAATTAATTAATTAATTAATCTCAAACACTGTCACTCTGGTACCCCCCAGACTCCAGTGCCTCATCCCCTGCTCATCCTCTGAGTCAGTGGTACCCTCTGAGTGTCCCCCAACTCTGGTGCAACAAGGCTCTGCCAGGGTAGCTGCATCCTCTGTCACCGAGACCAGACAAGGCAACCCTTTCGGGAATAGACACCACAGTCAGGCTACAGCCTCTGCTCCAGTTGTTTGAGAGCCCACATGGAGATTGGGCTGCATGTCTGCTACGTATGTGCTGTTCAAGCCTGTGTGTGATCTTTACTTGGTGGCCCAGTCTCTAAGAGCTTCCAGAGCTTTATGTTAGTTGGGGTTTTCCTGTTTTCTGTAGGGCTGGGTATGTGGCTAGATATTGTTTAAATTTAGATTTGTCTTGAAAT
This sequence comes from Mus minutoides, assembly GCA_902729485.2. Classification (NCBI taxonomy): domain Eukaryota; kingdom Metazoa; phylum Chordata; class Mammalia; order Rodentia; family Muridae; genus Mus; species Mus minutoides. The sequence continues at coordinate 2,390,442 of LR749620.1, read as the reverse complement.
GTCTTTTTCTCCTCCATCTATGATGATTGAGAGTTTTCTGGGTATAGTAGTCTAGGTTGGCATCTGTGGGTTTTTTTTTGTTTGTTTTTTTTTTTGTTTTTAGCAAGATTTCTATCTGTCCAGGCCCTTCTAGTGTTAAGAGTCTCTGTTGAGAAGTTGGGTGTAGTTCTGGTAAGTCTGCTTTTTTTTATGTTTCCTGGCCTTTTCCCCCTTGCTACTTTTAATATTCTTTCTCTGTTCTGCAGATTTTGTTTTGATTATTATATGGTAAGAGGATTTTCTTTTCTGATCCAGTCTAATTGGTGTTCTATTAGCTTCTTTTATATTATAGGCATGTCTTTCTTTAGGTTGGAGATTTTGTTGAAAATATTTTCTGGGTCTTGGAGCTGGGACTCTTTACTTTCTTCTATTCCTATTATTCTTAGGTTAGGTCTTTTCATGGTATCCCAGATACCCTGGATGTTTTACATCAGGAATTTTTTTAGATTTAACATTTTCTTTGACTGATGTATCAGTTTCTTCTATTATATCTTCTACAGTCAAGATTCTTTCTTCAGTCTCTTATATTCTGCGGATAATACTTGCATCTGTTGTTTCCGTTCTCTTCCCTAGGTTTTCCATCTCCAGGGTTTCCTTAGTTTGTGTTTTCTTTATTGCTTCTACTTCCACTTTCAGGTCTTGAATGGTTTTATTTTATTTCCTTCAAATTTTAAACTGTATTTTCCTGTGTTCTTTAAGGGATTTATTTTCTCTTTAAAGACCTCTACCTGTGTGATTGTATTTTTCTGCATTTCTTTTAGGAATTGATGTATTTATTCTTTAAAGGCCTCTATTTGTTTCTTTATAAGATTGGGGTTATGGTCATTTCTTGTCCTTTGGTTGTGTTGGGATACCCAGGACTTGCTGTAGTAGGGTAGCTGTGCTCTGAAGGTCTCATGTTGCCCTGACTTTTGTTGATTGTGATCTTTTGAGAACTTTGAGCCATCTGGGTGACTTTAGTCCCTGGATATTTCTATTGTGGTAGGTATTAGGAGGAGGCCTAATCTCAATGATTCTCATGTGGCATGTCTTTGATGATTATCTTTGGACTTCATAGTTCCAAATCAGCAGATCTGATGAAAGAGGGCTGAGAGGTGGCAGGATAATGAAGGTCCACTGGGGATAGTAGATGGCTTAGGGCAGCTGGGGGTACCCCAGAAGACTCAGGGGGCAGGTAAGATAGGTGCACTAAGGGTATCTAACCTGTATGGCTCTGGATTCACAAATCTGATGAAGGTAAATATTCTCGTCTTAGCTGATGGTAGTTTTGTCCTGCTCATGAGCGTAGGGGGAAGCCGAGTGACTATGTGAGATATGCATGTGATAGCTGGCTTGTTCTGTTGCAGTGTGGTAACTATATTGTTCCATTATGTCTTATAGTATCATGTGGTATACTGTAAACATATGTGGAATTTATAAAATAAGTACTATACTTAAGAATTATGTGTTTATGGATAATGAATGTAGTTTTAAATATGCCTTTTTAAAATTAGCCCAGCCACTGTGGACATCAGTATGGGGCTTCCTCAAAATGTATCAAATATCCAGAAATAAAGAAGAAATTTTAAATTAACTTTTAAAAAACTTAAAAATAGAACCCAGTTTCAGTACTCCTATAAGTCAGTATGCTCCAGGGATATTTGGACATTCATTTTACTGTGGCACTATTCATAGCAGCTGAGTTGTCAGATTAGGTGTCACATCAACAAATGGATGTGTGGAGGAAACACAACCAATACACGTAGACCAGAGGTAAAACACACACACACACACACACACACACACACACACACACACACACACACGCAGAGAGAGAGAGAGAGAGAGAGAGAGAGAGAGAGAGAGAGAGAGAGAGGGAGAGAACAAACAAATAATAAATAAATGCCAAAAAAATAATAGTCAAAGGCTGGGCTTTTGAAATAAAATCATCTAAAGTATTATTTGACTTTTGTAATAGCTAAATTTCTGACAAATTTTTCTATGACAGTTTCTTAGGAAAATATATCCTCAAAGTCATTAATACAAATAAAATCTTACTCATAAGGATACTTACTCATCTGTGTTCATTATTAAAATAACTAGGGAATAGGAACAGCTTAGATGCTCATCAAATAAAGACTGGATGAGGAGGATGTTGTACATATAAATGGTGAAAAATTATTCAATTGCAGAGAAAAATGAAGCTATTTACGAGTAAATAGGCAGATATGGAAATAATAGTTTTAAGTGAGGTAACCGAGACTGAGAAAGACAAATATAACAAGTTCTTTCTCATAGGTAGATGCTAGATTTGAAGCTTTAGATGTGTGTGTTTAAACTGGAGTGTGTTTAAACTGGAGTATCCATAGAAGCCAGGATTTCAATGTAGAGGATAAAATGCAGGTAGTATGAAGGGGAAAGGGGGATAGTAGATCTGGAAGGTTAATTGTCATAGAGGATTGGAAGGCAGGGTAGAAGAGGGAGTATGGGGGAATAACTAACCCTAAATATGTTTGTAAGTTTGCTGTAGAAACTTCCTTAAAAGTATACATATACAAGTAAAAAGGAGTTTAAATGGAGTTACTGGACTCTGGGGTTGGGGTTATGCCTGTCTCAGACACCACAGGCTACCACACAACATGTCCAGGGCCAGGTATGGTGACCTTTTATTGAGTTGTTGATTAGTGGGGTTCCTAGATACTCCAAATAATCACTGCCGTTGATCTTGGTTACCACACAGAGCTTGATGGTATCACCCTATTGATGAAAATACCAAACTCTTATGTCCACTCCATGAAGACATGGAGAAATCAATCATGTTCCGTCCTAGAAGCTTCATATTTAACGGCTAGCTTTTGTAGGTAGAAGGTTCATTGTATGTTACCAATGGAGAAAAGTATTCAATTACCCAGCTGTGAATGCTGTGAGCAACGACAATGACTGGCCTGGCAAGATTTATGCATTGGTACCAAAGTGGCACAAGAGTTATGGGAGTAACCAACCACTTTCTGATTGTATTCAAAGCCTGTTCCGTGAGATAGGACTTATACCTGGGACTGTTAACAGGACCAAAAACCCATGGCTGTCTGGGTCATCGGCCTTAGAGGAAGACTATTATTCTTCAAGGCAACATGATAACAAACTTCCCCTAAGTTCTTATCTTTATACCATTAGATTAGTGCATCTTTCAACACTCATCAGAGAAGCTACTTTTTGTGGCAGATGGCACAGAGACACAACTAGCCTACATGGAAAGAACAAGAGACTGTATAGTTCTTAGCTCTAAATGGTACCTCTATATCACATTCTTTTCCTCCAGGTTCAGGAATCATCATGGAAAAGGAGGGTGGAAAGAATTCAAAGACACTGGTAGTGGAAGTCTTCAGCAAAAGGGCTATTCCACACACGAAGTCACAACAGTTGTAACTATATGCACAAAACCTACATTATATTAATTCAGCTAAAATCCTGGCATGGATAGGGAGTAACTGACGAAATCTCACCATTAGATTAGAAGTTATCAGTAATTTGTGGCTGCTTGGAGATGGAGAGTCAGTTTTCTTCAGTTATGTGGCCCTGAGAAGCTACCTATGCTATAAAGCAGTGGTTCTCAGCCTTCCTAATGCTGTGACCCTTTAATATAGTTCATCATGTTGTAGTGACCCCACTCAGAAAATTATTTTCATCAATACTTCACAACTGTAACTTTACTATTGGTAGGAATTGTAGTTAAAACCTCTGATATACAGGATATCTGATATGTGACCTCGTGAACAAGTCCTTTGATTTCCAAAGGGAGAACCACTGCACTAGCTGTCCCTACATCCCTGTTCATACAGACAGCAGTAAGTATATGATACAGGTAGGGAAAGTATCAGAGGGATGGAATGGAATTGGATTTGTTAAAAAATTAAATGCATATTTATAAAATTTGGAAAAATAAAAATTATTAAATATAAAAATAAATCGCATGAGGAAGTTTTTTAACATAGTAATATTTTATTATGTAGCTAACACACATAATTCTAATTTTGTTGAAATCTAGCTTTATTAAAACCTAAATAAAGAAAAAAATCTGAATTATAAGTTCCTTTAGAAGAGGTTCATCCAGAAAAAATTAATTATAAAATAGGAATTCGTTATAGGACACAGTCTGATGGTATCTCTGGTGAATGTGAAAGTGATTATATTTAGCTCCTACTTTGGATGATACTGGTTAACTCTTATAAATGGTACTTGACAGGTGGAAAAGTCTGTTTTCTGGATTACAGTAGAAGAGAGGCTGCTCATGAAATGGGAATGAGTCCTACTTTATAGAGGTTATAAAATCCCTTGGCAACAAGACTCCAAGGCCTCTATGGCTCAGAGGGTTAAGCAGATTATTCTAGACTGTATAAAATTACCCCAAAGATGATGATACTTTAACAGACCTTTATTATGAGCCAAGCAGACTCAACATAGGCTTGCTACTTGTCATGGCTGGGTTCACAAATGGCTTTAATTGTTCTATTATTACCATTATGACTATTATTGATATTGTGATATGTATATAAATGTGTAGGCATGTATTGTATGTTCGTGTGTGTGTGTGTGTGTGTGTGTGTGTGTGTGTGTAAATGTGTATTTTAGAGGGGGACAGGGGTTATTGCTAGTCTTTTAGGTGGCATGCACTGTTGGGAGCCAGGTTGATCCAAGGCTTTCTCAGAGGTCCCAATGAAAGAACAAAGAGATGCTAGTTCTGGGTCCTTGTCCATGGGCAGACTTGGGAAGGTCCAGTCTGGGGTAGGAACATGGCTTTGAAGGAGTTAATGTTCCTGGGAACCTGACTGCTCCCTCCCTTCCTCAGTCCTGTGCCACCCAAAGAAGACAAGTTATCAGTCTCAAGACTGCTCTATGCTTGGTCTGTGAAACACTTGAGCTCATCCTGTGTTCCATTTGTGCCACATGGCTTGATTAAGCTTCCTCTTGACTCTGGACCATTGTACGATAACTTTCCATTTATTCGATCCCATTTTCTCCCTGTAAACTAAAGACACTGTACTTCTTAACAAGCTTGCTTTCATGAACCACCAGCTTGTAGGAGACCTCCTGATCCTAAACTTTCCTATTCTTTTTCTTCTTATCCCCTGGCATGCTGTCTCAGGAACCTATCACTGAAGACCGATGCACAGGTCCAAGTTAACCTACCATGTTTGTTGTTTTGGAGATTACATCTTGCATTGGCCTGAAACTTAATAATTAGACTAAACTAGTTGCTCAGTGAGCCCCAAGGATCTGCTTGCATCTAGCTTCCCAGAGCTGTGACTTATTTTAGGACATGCCATCTGTGAGATAGGTCTCAGGAAAGTAGGAAAAGGTGCCTACTTTTGACAGCACCATTCCCTAGCTGGAATCCTGGTTTGTATAAGTAGAGAAAGGGAGCTGGGGGGGGGGGGCATTCTGAATCCCTTATTCTCTACTTCCTGATTGCAGATGTGATATGACCAGCTGTTTTATCCAGTCATTTCCCCAATAGAATTTTAAGGTTTTTTGTTTGTTTGTCTGTTTGTTTGTTTTTTGAGACAGGATTTTTCTGTGCAGACCTGGCTGTCCTGAAATTCGCTCAATAGACCAGTCTGGTCTTGAACTCAGAGATCCCATTGAGTGCTGGGATTAGAAGGCATTTGCCACCATACCTGGCTTCAGAGCACCATTTTAACCTGTCTGACAGCTATTACTTCTTTGTAGAGACAGACACTTAACAAAAGGCCAGAAGTGCAGCATCTAAGACCACAGGAACTTGCTGAACACAAGTAATTGAGAAGGCAGAGAAAAGAGCCAATGGCAGTCCCAAGCACAACTTTTATTTCTAATTCTCACTTCCCCTAGAATACTAACACGTACAAGTGCTAATTGCAATCATTTCTGGTATTAATTTATCAATATTCAGCTTCAAAATGAACATAACAGGACACTGCACAACAACATCTTAATGTTAGCTCTTTGATAATGCATTCATTTTCTTTTATTGAGCACATATCTCATGTTAGATACTGACTGAGGAATTGCATATTTTTCTCTTTAAAAGCCCAATGAAATTATTATATTACCAGTGAGATAACTGATGGGTGACAAGGAAAGGATATAGTTTACTTAAAATCACACCCTCTTGGCAAAGCAAAGATTCCCACCGAATTCTGACTGCCAAATATGTGATCTTAACCTTGAATTAAACTTATATTTGCTTGTATTTATATATGGATATATCACTGAATGGATGAATTGTTTCACTGATTGAGATGTTGGTGCCTGAGCTTAGGATTGTATACATGCCAGGCAAGTAAGGTATATGCAGAGCTGATCTGCCTTTGTATAAATATATGCATTTTTTTATTTGATCTCAATAGCAGGACTGTGAATTAGGATGCCCAATGTAAATTTTAGAGCTAAGAAAACGGAGGCACACAGAAGCATAGTAACCTACTCTATGTTGCGTGTCCCTTGAGATTTGATATTCAATTAATAGCCTATCATACATGTAGCACCAATTAATTTACCTAATGACAGATGCTTCTCAAGTGCCTGTAACCTCTTCAAGAGGGAACGGCATGCTCATTGCAAATTCATTTACACCGTTAATTTGGTAAACGTCCTCTAGCCTCCATCCAACATGTCAGATTCCAGCCTTAATAAAACTTAATGAGATCTGGCTATAAATATGTGACGGTAACTGCTTGTGTATCATTGTAATATTCTTGAAACTTTTTTTTTTTTTACCACATTTATCATAGCTTCTAGAGAGGAAACCTCTTCAACTTTTAAGAGAAGGAGGAAAAAGATGCTAACTTTGTGCTCCCTCATGATTCCATGTTAGAAACAAAGGCATGAACTAATTTTACCTTCAAATTCTTTCTCTTTTTGATGCCAAATGCTGTTTGGCCCCATGCCCATAAATGGTGACAGATTTCCTACTATGTACGAACTTCTATTTTACGTACTATGCACAAAGTTTTATTGTTTTTTTTTCTCTATCAAATAGCGCAGGAGAAATCGAAAGCATAACTACACACTCATACAAAATGGTCCACGTTTGACCATGAGAATAAATGAGATATATTTCTTTATTGTAAATTAGAAATCTTTCATTTTAGCATTTGCGTTAGTCATATTTCTGATGGTATGATAATATACCATGATCAAAGTAACTTAGAAGGAAAAAGAGAGAACATGTTTATTTTTGACTTACTGTTCCAGAGGTACCTATGATGGATCCATCAAAAGCAGGAAGCTGGCTGATCACATTTTTTCAGGACACACAGATAGTAGTGAGAGGGAAGTGAGGGAGAGAAGAAGGGAGGGAGAGACAGAGAGAGAGAGAGAAAGACATATATATGTAAACACACACGTACACACACACACACACACACACACACACACACACACACACATATATATATATATATATATATATATATATAGAGAGAGAGAGAGAGAGAGAGAGAGAGAGAGAGAAAGAAAGAGAGAGAGAGAGAAGAGAGAGAGAGAGAGGGGAGGAAGGTAAGGCGGGAGAGAGGGAGGGAGGGAGGAAGGAAGGAAGGGAGGGAGGGAGGGAGATAGGGAAGGAACTTGGGCCAGGCTCTAAAATCTCATCCCCTAACTCCACTGACCCACTTTCTGGAATAAAGCTCTTCTTCTAAACTTTCCAGAACTCCCCAAAGAGGACCCCCAACTGGGGACCAACTGTTCAAACACTGTGTGAGGGGGTGGGGGATGGAGCTTTTCACTCAAACAATGTTGCTTGTAAAAGTTTTAACACCAAAGGTTACAAATTTCAACCAAACCAAAAACTAAACCCAGGAGATAATAATATCAGGAAAACATTTAAAATAGAAAGAAATAGATCTGGCCATATATAATCCTAAACAAAGTAAAAATATATATTATAAAATGACTTGAACTTTGGCCCTAGACTTAAGTTTCTATTATAACTTTGATCATAAACTTCCTTATTGAAAAAGTTGGGGTTCAATAATATACATGCTACAAGGTGATTAAGTAAACAAATTACATTCTCACGTCAGTTAGTGTTCTGGCTCATGGTGGACGGCCTGCTATGAGATGATGGTTTATTATTCTTACTATCACTGTATCATGATAGACATCTGTTATAAATAAATAATATGAAGATGTATGTTGAATGAATGAATGAATGAATGAATGAACTAATATGAAGAGCACAATGAAATGCTCGTTACCCCGACATTCATTCAGAGCAGCAGGCACAAGGCTGGCTCTTGTCAGTTGTCAACCCTCCATCATTTACAGAGAGACCCAAACTCATACTGACAGACCCTCACCTGACACTTTAGCTACTGAAATTGAACATTTAGACCAGGGGCTCAAAATCAAACACACATAGAGATCAAGGTGTGCATGCAGATCAGTGAGGCGGGCTGTCTATCCTATAGATGTGTGCTTTTACCCTAAATGTGCTAAAAGACAAGTTATTGTTCAAAGGTATTTTTCAATAGTATAATCCAAACTTTTCTTGAAGTATGTGGTCCTCCCAGTCTGAAAGTAGTGTCCTTGCATTTGATATATAGTTTTCTTTATTTTCTTATTTACTCTGACAGAAAGATAGTCCACGAGTAATCATTTACGAGAAGAGTATTCAGATTCTGGTCCAGAGAGGCAGTGTAGAGTGCTAAGGAGTATCACAAGTCAGCTCAGACACTATCAACTCCAATATACTATGAGATGTCATCCTATAGGCCAAACAAGACACACTGGTGGATGTCTGACCAGTGAAACCCTGTTCTAGCTAATTGTCTAGTTTCTATGAAAAAGCACCTAGCTTTTTCAACCATCTGAGGGGTTTAAGAAGGGATACTGTGCATCATGGTGAGGAAGGGCGCATCATGGCACCAGGATCCTGAGCATCTGGTCACACTTCCCCTGCAGTGAGGAGGCAGAGTGAGAGGAGAACTGGTGTTCTGTTGATTTCCTGTTCAGGCTGGAATCCTGGCCTGTGGGATGATACCATCAATATTCTGGTCATCTCTCCTCAGTTAAACCTTTCTGGAAACACTCAGACACTCCCAGAGGCGTTTCCATGGTGAAGACTTACAATGACAGTCTGAGAAGCAAGCATGGGAGCCATCTCATGACAACATCACTGAACTTAGGGTGTTTTGTTTTGTTTTGTTTTGTTTTGTTTTGTTTTGTTTTGTTTTGTTTTTTTAAAAACACATAACTGTCTACTGTGTCCAAAATGTTCTTTTTAGATACCACAGAAAACCCCAAGTAGAGACTGTTAGCAGCAACAACTTTAGAATCTAGTGTCTTTGAAATCTCAGCTTCACCACCTTCTAGCTGTATAGGATCATCAGGAAAATGGGGATTATTCCTAACTCCTAGGGTTGTTTGGAGAATTAAATAAAATCACACAGCCGGTAAAGTGCTTGACTTGCAAGCCTGACAGTGTGAGCTTGATCCTCCAAACCCACTTAAAATTTGGGTGTGGTGGCAGATGTTTTAATTCCAGTGCTAGTGAGGCAGGCAGGAGGATGCTTCCAGCTTGCAGGCCAGCCAGTCTAAAGTAAGGAAAGAAAGGTTTGCTGATAAGAGACTTGTCTCAAAAAATGTGGACTGCATTTGAAGAATGATTGCTGAGGCCTAACTCAGGCCTCCATGCTCAGACATGACCACACATGCATGCATGTACACACACACACACACACACACACACACAAAGTAAATAAATAAATAAACAAATAGAATTAAATGAGATAACAATTGATTGTTTTTATATATTTCTTTAAATGATTTTTGTGTTTCTTCTTTAAGGGCTTCTAGCTGATTACCTGTGTTCTCCTGTGTTTCTTTAAGGAGTTATTTATGTCCTTCTTCAAGTCCTTTATCATCATGATGAGAAGTGACTTTAGATCCAAATCTTGCTTTTCCAGTGTGATGGTGTATCCAGGACTTGCTATGGTGGGAGTACTGGGTTCTGGTGATGCCAAGTAACCTTGGTTTCTGTTGCTTCTGTTCTTATGCTTGCCTCCCGCCATCTGATTATCTCTAGTGCTACCTATATCTGACTGGAGCTTGTCCTTCCTGAGATCTTGGTTTTGCCAGAGCTCCTCAGACAGAGTTCAGCTGTTTCTGTGATCCTGGGATTCTGGAATTCTGGGATCCTGAGATTCTGGGTGTGTCATAGCTCCTGGGAGTCAAGCTGCCTCTGGGACCCTGAGATCCTGGTGTGACCAAACTCCTGGGATCTTGGGATCCTGGGATCCTGGGCAGGTTAGAGCACCTGGGAGTGGACCTTCCTCTGGGTGTTGTGGGGCTGGCTGTGGAGTTTGCTTCCAAGGTCTGCTCAGGACACCGGCCCAGATCAGAAGGAACCTGTGCCACTGGTCTGGTGGAGTTCCTGTGTGCCTGGGTCCCACTGGTCCCAGTTACTCCCAGTGTTGGACAGACGTTGTACAACACATTGATTATTAATAGTAAACACTTATGGATATTAGTGCCGGCTTGACTCTTAGGATCATAAAGAGACCCTGTGATAGAGTCCGAGTATTTTCTCTGTGTCTGTGATCTCTTTCCACATCTGATTTCTTGCAAGTTTTGGTTAGTGTTGTATTCTTATTCATGTCTTCTCATACGACTGCCATGCAAAGTAGCACATTTTGTGTGGGTACAGATGCCTCTTCCCAGACATCCCCAGCTGTCATGTTGAATTATGCAGCTTCAAGCTTGTTGGACCACGGCTCCCTGTAACACAGTGTAACATCTCATACTGCGAATCACCAAGGCCTGTTAGACTGGATTTATGTCCAGCTGCAGAGCTGTAATTTCTTGTGCCATGTCTTGTTATATGTGCTCTTACTGACTGACTAGGACAGGGGTATGGAGATTTTCACACTCAGAGCGCTGGATTCTGCTGCTGGGTCAAATAGCCTTACGTACTGCCTGACACTTCCTATCTCTGTGTGTCTGTTCTTATCCTCCTGATTCTGTTCCTACCAGGAAGGTACTTCCTAATGATCCTTGATTCAAGCCATTGGTCCTTGGAAATTTTAAAGATTTCCTGCAAAGCTCATGGGACTCACCTATCTGTTATTGATGAGGAATTACTGTTTCCAATGGTCTTGTTTGTATGCCTTACTATAACTCCTTAAATCCAATTTTTTCTGTCATGCATTTATTTTTTTTATTTCTATTTAAATTTTTAGTACTTAGGGAAGTTAGTGTGGTGGCTAATCTTGACTGTCAACTTGACTGCATCTGGAAGTAACTGAAACATAGACAGCTGGGGGCACTCCAGGGAGGGATTTTTGTGGGTTGGGTTATTTCAGGTAGAAGACCCACCCTGAATCTGCATAATTTGAGGTCAGAAGACCTACTCTAAATCTGGGCTACAGCTTTTGGTGACAAACTTCCATAAATGGAGATTAAAGAAGGAAGCTTTTCCTTTTTTTTTTTTTTTTTTTTTCCTGCTTGCCCTCATTCTGGTTAGCAAGTTCATCTATCCTATTTCTGAGACACCTCCTCACTAGTGGTAGAATTCTTTTATATATGTATATATGCATGTATTTTATCTTGTTCTATTAGTTCTGCTCCTTTAGATGATGCAGGATAATGTGTTCAGTTTAATTTCGTGACATGTTTGTAATGGAGGTGTTATTGATATACAGCATTAGCACTGTGGGATGAATGCTTACAGTCTCCATTGTGGTAACATTGGGAAGTTAAGATATGGGGAGTATAAGGAAGACATGAGGGTGGAGCCCTCAATCATAGTATTCTAACAGGGCTGAGGAGTTGAGTCTGCTCCTTCTACAATGTGAGGACCCTGGGAAACCTCGTTTAAGAACAAGAAAGTGGGTATCAGACAGATAGCAAATATATCAACGACTTAATCTTGGACTTGGCAGCTTTCTAGAGCTGTGAAAAACAAACTTCTGTTGTTTATAAACCACACAGTCTGTGGTGTTTTGTTATAGCAACCCAAGCAGATGAAGACAACAATGTGAAGAAGACTGATGTCTCTGGGGTCAGATGATTATGCTTCTCAGTGCCTAAGGAGCTAAGGACATTTTGAGAGGAGGCAATGGGTGTGTGGTGTGTGCTCTTAGAAAGAGGAGGCAATGGGTGTGTGGTGTGTGCTCTTAGAAAGGACAATTGGAATCCTAAGCACCAAGAGATCCCCTCTATGCTGGCTTGATGAGTCCGGTGAGACCTAGAATAGAAACTTCAATCTTGAGTCTGTCAGAATCACCTGGAGTGAGTCTGACAGCAGAGGCTTTTGTGGTCCATCACAGTTTGCATTGTGTGTGTGTGTGTTTACCCGCACACACATGCATGGCATGGAGAAGGTAGAGGATAAGATTGGGTATTGTTTCTTAAAATCTACCAATCTTTTTTTTTTTTTTTTTTTTTTCTTTTTGAGGCAGGAACCTGAAACGTCCTGATTGGGTTATTTTGCCTGTCCAGCAAGCTTCAGGAAGTCCTGGCTCTGCCTTCACAGTGCTCGGATGCAAGTGTGGGTTCTGGGTATAAAGTTAGGTCCTCATGATTGCATGACAAGCACTTTACTGATCCATCTTCCCAGTCTTATGACTTGCCCTTCTAGCCTGTCTCCTGGTGGCATTGCAACTCTATTTTGAGGCTTTCTCACTTCAGGGTTTCCTATTCATCTCAGTTGATTTCAACTGAGGGTCAGCTTGAGCTTCCCTGAGGACCTTTGGGAATGTTTGGAACTGTTTTAGATGACTACAACTGCTCTAGGTGATGACACCCACCTGTACTGGGTAGGAAATAGACGTGTTTTTAGGCATTCTCCATCACACAGGATAGGCATTCATAATAAAGATCCATGTCGACAAACATGAGACCAATAAGTTGACCCAATAAGGAAGACAGCTTAGCAACCAACGGGTGGGTACTATAGATACTGCAGACGTACCTGACAATGGGATGATTCATATCCCAGACAGAATAGAGTCGGGTGATTCAGGGCTTCATGGCACTACTCAGAGTAGAACACAATTTAAAATGCATGCATTACTTAGGGTGGAATTTTCTATTTAATATTTTCAGGTCATGGTTGACCATAAGTAATAAAAACCATTGACAATTAAACTACAGGCAGTGAGAGGGATACCCTCCTGGGGGTTAGAACACCAACATACAAATTTGAGTGTGGGACACAGCTTATCCCACAACAGCAGAAAATTCCCACTCATACTTTGGGTAGCAGGTCAGATTCTCCCACCTCTGAGAAGTTTCCCTGACTCTTTTTGTTCATAGCTACGGTCTGTGAACTACTTTTCTTGATCGTAGTTATGGTCTATGAATGGCTCTCCTTATACACAGCACCTCCCTCAGTGTATTGTTCTAATGCCACCTGTTAGTGGTGCCTTCAAGTGGGATGCTCTAGTGGAAGAGACACACAGTTGTCACCTTTAATCTTTTCCCTCCAGAGAGAATCACTCTCAACCCCAAATAGTTTTTCAGGACATGGTGGGTGAATCACAAGTATCACCTTCCCAAGGTTTCAGATAGAAGGACTCATGTCATGCAATAACTTCCTCTACATAGAAAATCCACTGATTCACTAAATTTACTTCTTTCTGAGTTTGATCTGAATAATAAATTCACAGCACACACACACACACACACACACACACACACACACACACACACATACCTTTGCTTTTAGTTAGGTTAGATTTCTTCATGAATATGAACAGAACATTTTCCACAAGACATCTTTGTGCTGGGGAGCTTTGTACAGTAGCAGTGTAGAGTTGTAAGCTGGGGGTACATATCCCCCACTTCCCAAAGATGGGTCACTTTGACATTCCCCTTTCCAGAAAAACAAAACAAAAACCTCACTGTGAACAGCAATAAAAAGTAAGTTAAGTGTTCAGGAAGGTGGCTGGTGGATTTTATTGCAGGAACATTGCATACTCTTCTCCTTGTACTGTCTGTCTCCTTGCTTGTGACAAAAATCATCCAAAAGCAGTTGAGGGAGGGAGGGAGAGAGAGTATATTCTGGTTCCCAGTTGTAGGGGGTACAGCCCATCACAGAGTGGGCAAACATGGTGGCCGGAACATGAGGCAGTGGGCCACTATCAGGAAGTAGAAAACTGACAGGAAGTGGGGTTAGGCTATATGGTGCTTTGGATGATAAGTGACCCACATAGATTCCCATCTATGTTACAAAATGGTGGCACTGTTTGTGGTGTGAATGACTGTTAGCACCCAGAAGAGCAGTCTATAAGGGTTTGCAACCCCTCCGCTCTTCTTATTTTCCCTCTCAGCTTCCTGTGTGTGAATGGAAATGTGATCAGCTGAAGGCAGGCCATGCTTTCTAGGCCTTTTCTTTTTGTTTGTTTAATTTTAACCCTCTGGAACCACAAATCCAACCAAACTGTTACTTTCTGCACTTGCTTTGGCCATGACAAAGCATACAGCCACAGAGGAGTAACTAGCAGAGGCCTGGCCATCCGTGATGCACTTCTTCCAGCTAGGCTTCCTTCCAAAGGAATGACCGGAGAGAGCACCACAGCAGGTACCAAGGGCTCACACATAGGAGCCTACAGCAGTCATTTACACACAAGCCACAATGCCCTCATTGGGCTGAGTGCTTTGCAAATAAACATGGCTTGACCTATGTGGACTTGAAGTCTTCATTCATTGCCCTACACCACCACATCTGTGGGTCATTGTCACCCTGGCTCTTTGTGGGACCCTAGGCTTCAGCTCTGCTTGCCATGAGAGTCTTCAACATTCTTAGGACTGACCAACACTACTTAAGTAGTTTATATGTCCTGTAATAAGAATAATAGTTGATGAACCAATTCTGAATCATTCCCAGATAACCTCAGAAGTATCCAGGGCTGGAGTATGCCTCAGAAAGGTTTTGTTTTCTTTGAAAATGTTTGGGTTTATCTGCTTGGCTACCTGCTTAGAACTCTTAGATCAGTTCCACACATCTATGAGCCTTCTACATTTGGCACCAAGCCCAGTGTTGAAATAATAACACAAAGCTTGGGACATAGTAGGTGGATGCTATCACATTCTCAGCAAAGGACCACAGACAGTGCTTTTCACAGAAGATGTTTGTTCTTGTACAAGCTGCAGGTCTGAGATCAGGTTGTCAGCAGGATTTTTAGTGCATTCTCTCTCTCTCTCTCTCTCTCTCTCTCTCTGTGTGTGTGTGTATCATAGCATATTCCCATTTATCCTCATACGTCTGTCTCCTGTGTATATCTGTGGTCTCATTTTAACATAATACCACTTTAAAGACTCTCTCTTCAAATACAGTTCTATCTGACACACTGGGGGTTATAACAGCGACACATATTTGAGTAGGGTATAAAATTGAATTTGATGAGAAGCCCCAATTTTCTCTGAACTACAACTTTGCTATCTTCCAAATTATGAGAGAGGATACACGTACCAGTGCAGGGAAAGCCATTAGGATGAAATTAGGATTTGATGAAAAGAAACATCTTAATACCACCTCCATGGCAGACCCTGTACCGTGGCTTCTGTTTCAGGAGGGTGGAGAAGGGAACACTAAGAGATGCCTCTCTCTTGTAATTTTATAGACTACGATATTATTCCTCAAAGTGTGGTCCTTAACCTATCAGCATTACATGAGGCTTGTTGGAGACACAGAATCTCTGGCCCTAGGTCAGATTATCCACAGCGTCAGGAGCTCAGGCCATTAGCTGATGTGTCAGCACATTACAGTTGAAAAGCACTAATGTAGAACAAATGTGGGTGACTGGATTGTCCCCCTTTACCATCTGCCTCTGCTTCTCAGACAGCATTTCTGGGACTTAGTAATTACCCTGCCACCTTTCCATGCTCCATAGGTCTTTATGCATCCTTCCAGTGTGGGTTTCTACATAAGGCAAGAGGAAGAAGCATTTTTTTTTTCCTTTCAGAAAGACAAGATTTGACTTTTAACCACTATAGTTTGCAACCTGTCAGTCAGGAGAGGGATAAAGGACATCTACCTCATCTTCATGTGTTTGATCATTCTCTGTGCCCTTCAGAAGGCCAATAGGCCCAGCTCTGAGTTTTTGCAAAACCATCCTGATGGGTAATTAACACACATCAAGCAGACAGTGTGGGTGGGAAAGCATGCTTTGGAATGTCAAATGGATCCTCAACCTATCAGCAAAGACGCTGAGTCCATTCTGTTCTTAAAAGCCCCCACAAAAGTTCTACATATAATCCCAACTACTTTCAGTTCTTGGAGCTCACTATCTCCAGAATCTGAGGATGCTAGCTCCAGACACACCAAGGACATCTCTCATGGGCCCAACGCTTTTAGCTGTGAACTTGGAATAGGGAAGAGTTTTGGTTCTGGTTTAGAAAAAGAAAAGTGTCTGCATTCATTTGCAGTATGGCTCCCATCCCACTGCCCACCAGGGCTGTTCTGCCCTGACACAGCTAATTCTGCAAAGCCCATTAGCATCTCAGCCTGTTCCTGTCTGCTTCCCAGACTGCTGTCTGCAATCCCGACCTAACCTCAGCGACAGCAGCCACAGATGGAGCCGTTTAGGAGTCAGTAAAACCATTTCATGTTCCGGAGCGCGGGATTCTTATCAGTCTGGATGAACGGCTGAACAATTTTCTAGGCTGTCCGGTCTATTGCTCAGACACCTGGGAGTCCCACCTCTGTGTCCTTCGCAATGCAAACCCCATTTCTGGCAATGTGTAACACACTGAAATATCTGTCAGAAAAAGGCCAGCCAGGTCTGTAGCTTGCATCTGCTGCATTGTGTGTGCTACAGCCAATGAGCCTCTATATGTATAAAATAGCCCCTTACTCGGAGCCATGCCTACATGGTTCTTGTGAGCTGCTGGTGTTAGTGAGTGATGCCCCAAGCAAATATCACTAATTTATATGTGTTAAATGATCTTTTCCCATGTGTGCATGTGTGTGCATGGGTATAGGCACACATATGACACAGTGCATATGTGGAAATCAAAAGACAACCTTGGGTATCAGTCCTTACTTTCCTCCTTGTTTGAGACAAGGTCTTTTTGTTGTTCATAGCTGCATAGCTAACTGACAGCCGCTCCTTCCCTCTTCTGTTTCCATCTTCCTATAGGAGCATTAGGATTACAGAGACGTGGTAACCAGCCCAACATTTTGTAAATTCTGGGGTCCCAAACTCAGGTCTCCTGTTTATATGCAAGTGCTTTGCCCACTAAGCCGTCTCTCTACGTGGAAGGTTTTGACTGCATCTGCCCCTTGCAGCCTGGTGAAGTATGTTAAAGTCTAATTAATTGTCCATCTCAGAATGGCAATGACGAGCTGCTGCTGCCAGCTTTCCTGGCTGCTTCTTGGGTTAATCCATTTCAGTTCTAGTTCATATTCTTAAATTAAAATTTTTATTTTGAGATGATTAAAATTTATGTGCAGCTCTAAAAATTAATACAAAACTACCATATATCTTCCCAAGTGATATTCTCTTACAAAACCATCTGCAACATCACTGCCAGGATGCTGATACTGATGCAAGCAAGATGTAGAGCCTCCTCAGCACCGCAAGGACATATTCCTGTTGCCATTCCCACAATGGCCATGCCAAACTGCAGCTCCCTTTGATGCCAATTGGCTCCAGCCATCATTTCTACAGTCTTATAATGATAAGAGTGTTATGAATGGAGCCATGCGGTGTGGAGCCTTTCAAGACTGGGGTCTTTTCAGAGCACATCTCTAAAGGTTTGTTTCTACCTTTGCACTTAACATTTGCCACTCTTTTAAGTGTAGAGGGGTAAATGCATAGATATGCTACAGTGTTTTAACCTTCTATCCACTGGAAGATGTCTGATTCTCCACCCCCCACCACCACCCCCCGTGCACTGGTGTGTGTGTGTGTGTGTGTGTGTGTGTGTGTGTGTGTGTGTATGCAACTATGGATAACAGGGGAAGATGCCAGGTGCCCTGCTCTATCATTGTGTACTGTACTACCCTGATGCAGGGTCTGTCACTGACTCTGCAGATAGACTGGCAGCCAGAGAGCTCCAGCTATCCTGCTATCTGTTCTCCACAGTGATGGGGGCACAAGCATGCTTAGGGTCATGCTTGGCTTCGTATATGGGTGCTGCGGATTTGAACTCAGGTCCCTAAGCTCATGCAGCAAACACTTTTTCCCACTGAGCCATATTCCCGGTCCTGACTTTGGGGATACGGTGAATAAAGCGGCTGTGGAGTTTGTGTAAGTCTTTGAGGAGACAAGTGCTACATAGTATTGATGTGGCAGTGGTGTGCTCAAGTTCTTCAGACATTTCCAGAGTGTTTTCCACGGTGACTACAGCATGTCACAATCACAGCAGCAAAGGGTGGGTGGCAGCTTCTAGTAGCCTTACCAGTATTTATTGTTGCCATTATGTTTGTTTTAACCACTTTGATGACTGTGCAGTAATAACTTGTTATCTTAATTCTCATGCCCACGATGGCTGATGATGCTGAACATGACAGTAAGTTCATTTGTGTCTGTATATCTTCTTTGAAAAGATTACTTCATCTTTTAATATTTAATTAAAAATTTAAAAAATTTATTATTGTTAATAATAAATTTATTATTGTTATTGGGGAAATGTATTAAACCTACTCCAGCATGCTTTGTGGAGCATAAAGGATCATGCATGGTAGGAAATACTGGCTCACATCTGAGAATTGTATCATAGATGTTTTTAAAAGCATCCAATTTGGTTGTATTTTTATGACACTTTTGGAAGGTACAATTGCCTACTTTTTCCTTTGTCGTGGCACACAGTGCTGCATTTTACAGTCTACACCATCTTAGATGTATCTGCTGCTAGTGTTCACTGCTGGATAAATACTGTTTCCTTCTGAACAACAATATGAAAGCACAAATGACAGAAGCAGAAGTGGAAGAGGAAGGGGAGGAAGAGCAGAGGTTGGAGAGTGTCTGTTCCTGATGCACCAGGGAAGGCTGAGCACAGGCGTGCAGAGCAGAATCACGAGGTGACAGGCTTGAGAGAAGGAGAGGAGGAGACGAGGAGAGGTTCACATTATCCACAGAGGAAGAAATCAGTAGAGAACGTGGGGAACTTTCGGATACATAAATAGCAGAATGATTGCTGTTGAAGAGAGCATCGAACCAGGCACAAGAAGCAGGGAGGGGAAGGGACAGGGCCGCTGCTCTGGTCAGCGTGTGTTCCGAGGAGCACGTGGAACAGGAACAGATGGTGAGATGAGGACTCACCATTCACGTGTGCTCTGCTTCTACTGGGCAGTGAACTAGGCGTATAGCCAGACAGGAATATTAGTAAGGGGCTGGAGAGATGGCTCAGCAATGAGAAGAACTTGATTTTACAAAAGACCTGAGTTCAGCTCACAGTATCCAAGTTGGACATTTTACACGACTGCCAGTAACTTCACATCTAGGGGATCCAATGCTCTCTTCTGGTCTCTACAAGCATAAGCCTGCATGTCACCATCCCCCTCCCACAACACACATGCACACATACACTCACAAATACATATACACACTCACGCACATTTACACAGACAAACACAAGAGAGAAGTAAATCTTATTATAATAATAATAATAATAATAATAATAATAATAATATCAATAACAACAATATATCTGAAATAAATTTAAATAGTTGACTTATTAAACTGAGGCAGATCAAGACACAAACAACAAATTGGAAGCAGGCTGAGGGAGCACCAGCATGTTGGCTTTCTCTTACACAATGTAGATGTTGGCTTTCTCTTACACAATGTAGATGTTGGCTTTCTCTAACACAATGTAGATGTTGGCTTTCTCTTACACAATGTAGATGTTGGCTTTCTCTAACACAATGTAGGAAGAAGACCTTATTTTGGCTCCGTTTCAGAGGTTCAGACCACAGCTGATTTTTCTGCTGTGTCTGGGCCAGAGACAACACAGTAAGTCATGGTGTGGGTAGAAAATGGAGGAAACTTCTTATTTTATGGCACCTGAAAGACAAGAGAAACAAGAAGAGGACACATCTTGCAACACCTGCCCCAGTGACCTAAAGCCCTCTACCAAGTAGCACCGTGACTGGAGGACGGAGCCCATTAGACATGCGTTCAAGTCCCAAGCTGCAGCAGCAGCCTCTAGTGAGATCAGGAAGTTCTACTTCTCAGATGGTTCTAGTTCTCAGATGCAATCAGTATGAGGCCCGTGGCTTATTTCTTCTAACACCTATGGATAATGTAAATGTAAGGAGAAAGAAAAAAAGGAAAGCACCGTTTGCAGTCTTACGACATGGTAGTGGGGACACACTTTCAAAACAGAGGTGACAATGAGATTTGTATTTGGTACCCAACACTAATGACTGCTCTAAATTATTTTAATGGATCTATGACTCCTGTTTCCTTATCCCTAAAATAGGAATTACATTATATTCTTCAGAACAATGGTATATTATGTAATCAATAAAATTCAAGGATGTAAATACTTCTTGGACAGTTGGGGTGAGACCAAGCATTATGACCTGGGTATAATTCCTTCCCACACTTGGGAGGTTGAGGCAAAAGGATGCTATAATTAAAAGACAAACTTGGCAAGATGGAGAGAAAGAGGAGTAAAGAAGGGGAAAAAGGAATGAGAGGGATGAGAGAGATAAAGAGAAGAAGCCAGAGAAAGATACTGTGGTGATTTAAATAAACATGGCCTCCACAGACCCATAGTGAGAGACACTACTAGGAGGTGTGGCCTTGTTGCAGTAGGTGTGGCCTTATCTGAGGACGTGTGTCACTATGAGGCAGGCTTTGAGGGCTCCTATGCTCAAGCTAAGCCCAGTGTAATTCCCAGTCTCCTTCGGCTGCCTGTGGATGAAGATGTACAACTCTCAGCCCCTTCTCCAGTACTGCGTCTGCTTGCTGCTGCTATGATAATAATGGACTAAACCTCTGAAACCATAAGTCAGCCCCAATTAAATGTTGTTCTTTCTAAGACTCGCTATGGTCATGGTGTCTCTTTGCAGCAATGGAAACCCTAACTAGGACATACAGGGAGATAGGAGACAGGGAGGAAGAGGGAAAAAGAGAGGGATGGAGCAACAAAGAGAGGGGAAAGAAGAGGGAGGGAATGGGGGAGGAATGTGTGTGTGCACATTTGTGGGAGAGAGAGAGAGAGAGAGAGAGAGAGAGAGAGAGAGAAGGGATGATAAGTTAATATGAAAAAGAATAAAAGAAGAGAAAGCTGGAAGGCATATTTCAGTTGCGTTGTATATTTAATTTTGTGTGTTCATATGTATGTTGTTTGTGTGTTTGGCACATTGAGGTTATAGGAGAACTTGTGGGAATCAGTTCTCTCCTACTGTGTAGATCAAACTCAGGTAGCCAGGCTTAGAGATGAACACATTTAACCATGGAGCCATCCGGTCACCTCCTTTCTTTTCACACACTAGTGAAGTATGCTTGGGCACACACCAGCGATCATTACTATCTGATGACGTCATCACTATAGTTTCAAGTTTCTCAGTTTCAGTGGTCAGAGGGCATCATAAGCAGCCCAGTCTTCTATCACAGAAAAGCCCTTTCTAGACCATGAGCATAGATGTGGCTTTCAGAAACATGTTCCACACTTCTTCAGAGAATGCGCCCTCCCCCCTCCCTTTCTGGAGGATGAAGACTAGTAACTTATTGACACAGGGACCCCATACAGCAAACTTTGAACCCAGCTAACTAGTGGGCATGTGCTTTCTTTCCTTTTTAAAATTTTATTCTTTAAATTTTTAAAATGTATTCATCAAAACTTTCATAATACATACAAATATGCATTTATGCAGTTGTTTCTTATATTTTTGAGATTATAATATAGTTACATCATTTCCCCTCTCCCTTTCCTCCCTCCACCTCCCCATATACCTCTTAGCTCTTTTTCAAATTTATGGCTTCACAACTCTACACAATGTATCGTGATCGCAACCACTCCTAGCTATCCCCCAAGTACATCTCTAGTTGGTGTTGCCCTTATATACACGGTTGTGAGGTCAGCCATGGTGGCGTGGGAAACCTATGAGTGGCCACTCGTAGAGGAAAGTGACTACTTCTCCCAGCAGCCATCAACTGCCAGTACGACTCCAGACAGGGATGGGATCTTGGTTGTTCCTCCTCCCTCTCCATGCTGGGCTACTTATCTGGCTTGATCTTGCACAGGTGACCCTGGCATCTGTGGGTTTGGTAGTAGAACAGTCATAGCTTGTGCAGTCCTCCTTGACATCCAACTCTTTCACTCTCTGCTGTTCTACGATGTTCCCTGAACCCTGGTGGGGGAGATTGGTATAGACGTCCCACCTGTGGCTGAGGTTTCACGGTTTCTTATTCTCAGAACTTCAATCTGTTATGATTCTCTGCACCTACCATTACCTCGTGCAGAAAGGAGCTTTTCTGACCAAGTGATAAGGTGACACTGATCTGTGGTATGTAGGCACAGATATTTCGAATATGGTCTAAGTGATACAGATCTGTGTTATATTAGAAGGCACTTTGGCAGCATAACCACTTGGCACGATAACAGTAATCAGACTCTCCCTAGAGCTTATGACCTCCCTAGACATAGGCTTCTGACCAGCTTTGCAGCACCAGGCAGGAAACCTCTCCTGGGGAGAAAGCCTCAGATCCATTCAGAAATCAGCTGATCACCCCTATCAGAGCCATAGTCATACGACCTCTCATCTGTTACTTATACTTAAGGAGCCCTATTTTTCTTATCCTCATCCTGGGGATGAGGATACGGTGGTGACTAGAAGATGCTCCAGTGCCATTAGAATAGAAAGGAAACAGAGTTCAAGTCCTGGCGTGGGCATCCCACCTCTACATCTCAATGCTGTGTACCAGGCTCCACAGAGCAGGAATTAGTAGAAGTCACAAAGGAAAGAGCATGTTACCAGGGCTTGTTATCAGCCAGGCACTTACGACGCTGCTTAATCTTTGAAGCCATCCCAAAGGACTGATGTCACTGTCACTAATTATTTTCCTTTTATTACGGAGAAAATGGAGCAGCAGAGAGATGCAGAGGAAAAGAAGCAGATGGGGGGAGGGGACAATGAGTGGCAGAGGAACCCGAGGAGAAAGTCTGTGGGTAGCAGGGAACCTAAAGGTAGGCAGGGACAGCAGAGGATCTGGGTCTGTGGCCAGCTTTGCTGTGATTTCGCTGGCCTGAACAAAAGTCCAGGAGCCAGCCTCAACAGCAGAACCCCGAGCTGGCTGGGCTAAGCTGAAGCTTCATGTCTCTTCCTCATCATGGGGAGCTGATCATGAAGCCAGTATGGGAACCAAGAGATGGAGAGTGAGCTGATTCCACAGATATTATTTCAGCACCTAGATCCAGCAGGGCCCAGGTCCAATGCTGTTCCTTCTCTTATCTCTGAGGTCCCTGTTTGGGATAGGTTTTCAGGATAATCACAAGATGCCTGGAGATGGATACCCGTAGCTCTTTACAACACAGACATTCAACTTTTTATTTTGTTAATATTATTATTATCTACATTTTAATGTTTGGTGTGTATATTTCTTTGGTTCATACATGTGTGGATGCATGAGCTTACACTTGTGTACACATTTGCAGTGTGTGCATGGTGCATATATGTGATTGTTTGGGTGCATGGACTCATGCATGTACACAGTGAGGCAGGAGGACAGTAGATACCTTGCTCTGTTACTCTCCATCTATATCATTAAACGGTCTCCCACAGAGACATAAAGTGCCTGTTTAAGTTAGGCAGACTGCCCTGAAAGCTCCCTGAGAGAATCCACATGCCTCTCCCACACAGTGTTAGGCATGGGCATCCAGGCCCAGATTTTTATGTGAGTGTTTGGGATTTGAACTCGGGTCCTTAAGTTTACACAAGTGCTCTTGCCCACTAAGCCATCTCCTGAGCTCCTAATGGCCAACATTTCTATGCATCCATTGCATATCTTGGAAGCAAGTTACCCAGAGGGATTTCCTCAAGGCCACAATGCTAGAGAACACTGTGGCAGAGGTCAGAGATCTAGAATAAATGATACCCTCCCCACAGTGGTGACAGAGCAAATGAATTCTTCTATACTTGTTCAGCAGACCCAGTTTGGCAAAATTCATATAATAACTTCAGGTCAGGTCCCATAATGAGAGCTTCAAAGGGTGCTTTCTGTTTGTAAGGCCCTTGGAATTCTTTTGAAGATAAAAGGATGAGAAAAAGTGGATGCATTCTAGCATTGATTATCTCATTCACTGGACAGAATAAGCCTCAGAGTCACCTAACATCACCGTGTGCATGAGAATCCCGAGTCCAAACTCAGCTATCCATCGCCATGTCCTAAACTTTAAAATCTGCCTGCCTGCCTGTGTCTGTGTCTGTGTCTGTGTCTGTGTCTGTGTCTGTGTCTGTGTCTGTGTCTGTGTCTGTGTCTGTGTCTGTGTCTGTGTCTGTGTCTGTGTCTATGTCTGTGTCTCTCTCTGTGTCTCTCTCTGTGTCTCTCTCTCTCTCTCTGTGTCTCTCTGTGTCTCTCTGTGTCTCGTGTGTGTGTGTGTGTGTGTGTGTGTGTGTCTGTGTGTCTGTGTGTCTGTGTGTCTGTGTGTCTGTGTGCATATTTGTGTGTGTGAGTATGGAGAGACAGGGTCTACTGTGCTTGCTGTGTATATGCCAGGCTAGCTGGCTTGAAAGCTACTGGTGACCCTCCTGTTTCCCACCTCACCATAGTAGTGCTAAGATTTCAGATGTACCCTACCACCCACTGCTTCATGAGGGCTGACAGGGAACTGGACTAGGGTCCTCACATGGGCATGACAAGCACTTTACTGGCTATGCCACCCTCAGGATTATTCTACACATTTAATGTCTACACTATAGGCTTCCCTGTCTACAACAAGCTATGTGTGTCTAGGGGCTGGGCGCTCTCTCCTCAAGGAGCCTGTGCCTGCCTGATTTGCACTGGAGGGAGTCAGTGTCCTTGAAATAAATCCAGCACCTTCATTCATCAGCCATAATCTTGGACAAGTGACTTGACTTTTCAGAACATCATTTCTCATCTGTAAATTTGAGGGAGCTATGGTGGGTCTACAGAGATGTGTGAAAGTTGCTAATTAAATGTGTATACAGCATATGGCAGGATTTCAATGTCAACTCCAAGAGGCAAGTTATTCTAAGGTGCATCTTCCTGGGCAAACATCTCATTATTTCTAAGAACATTTATTTCTCTTGGTTCTGACACTTTGGACTTTCCAAGTGTCTCTTCTGGCCTCCATTGCAGAGCTCCTCCATCCCTACTGTAAGTTGGAATGACTTACACGGGGCACAGTCATCTGCTCTAAACACTGTCTGTTTAATATCCTCATGTTATCATCTGCCTTCAAAGCTTTGGTTTGAATATGAAATACCCCCACAGATTCATGTTGGAACACTTGCTCCTTAGTTTATGGTGACATTCTGAAGGATGGGGCCCTTAGGACATGTGGTCTGGCTAGTGGAAGAAGGGCACTAGGGTTGGGATTTTGAAGATTCACATCTTTTGTGTCTCAGTCAGTGGTCATGTGAACCATCAGTGCACCACACTTCTGCTGTCTCGGCCAGAACAACCTCACAATGCGTTCCCTTCCATGATAGCATAAGCTTCCCCACCCGCTTAATTAAATTTGTTGGGTATTTGGTCACCACAGCATAAAAGTTACTAATAATTTTGAAATATCTTCTATATGTATGTATTTTCCTTGAATTCTCAGTCTCCTTTGACTATATTTTAAGCTCTATAAAACCATAAACTCTGATCACCATTTGGCTTACTTGCTGGGGTTGTAGCTAATACGAATTTACTGAGATGAGTGAACCGGTTAGCTAATACACACTAGGTACAGCTCAGCTGCAAGACACAAGGGTGATCTAAGCAATAATGAAACTAGTAAGTCATAACACATTCCCATGATAATAAATCAAGCAATGTCAGTTTACACCAGTGACATCAGAGTGAATACTCTGTGTGGGAGATCATAAAGCCATCTACTGAGTTATTCGTCCTTCTATCACTATGACAAAACACGGAGAGAACTTTGAAGGTTCTAGAAGTACCTTCTGTGCTTGTGTATCTTTCTCTTGAATTCTCAGGAGTTTTCTAAGCTTATAAGAACATGTGATCTGGTTAACTTGTTCTTCATTTGATCTACATTTGAATTCAGGGCTGCCTGCTTGGACCTTGGCTTCAGAGCTTTAAACCCATGTTTATCATTTAGCCTGTGCTGGGTTAAAATGTCAAGGGAAGCATGTGGTGAAAGTTGCTCACCTCATGGGGGCAGGAAGAGACAAGAGATTTGGGGGTGGAGAGAGAGAGAGAGAGAGAGAGAGAGAGAGAGAGAGAGAGAGAGAGAGAGAGAGGTCTTTATTTAGAACAAAATATTTCTCTCAAGCCCTGTTTACTAATCTATGAAGGCATCAGTGAATTGATCCACCAAGGACTGACATGCATAGCCCAATGCCTTCTCGCAAATGCTCTGCTTCTTGATTTCAAACTAGAAAATTGAGCCTTTGAAACCCAAGATTTTGAGGGTACACTAAATTGCAAGCCATAACACCCCTTTCAAAGAACCTGGGAAGAATATATTTGAAAATTCCTGAGGCAGTTAGTGTCTTGAGGTGGTGTCAAGTATAATAAATACTGTTTACTCTAATTCCTCGTGTATTTAGTGAGAATATATAAGGCTTGTTGTACTGGGCCTGCAGTGTGGGATTAAAAGTGATGTTTTGGGGGAAGAATTGTTTTATTCTGGGTTCTCTAAAGGATATCTATATCTATATCTATATATATATATATATATATGTATATATATACATATATATATGTATATATATACACATATATAGTGTTTATACATACATAGATATGCACACACATATATATATATATACATTCTATAAATCTACATATACATATATACATACACACATATTTAATATTTATTGGATATATTTTACAGGGCGCAGTTAGGATAACCCAACAATGGCTGTCTCACCCTCAAGAGGCTGAGAGATCTCAACAGTCCCCATCTGGTATTGAGGACATGGAGGATGTCTGGAGAGTGGCTTCAATGTACTTCAGAACCCTAAAGATGCTGCTTCTAACAGCAGTGAAGGAATGTCAAAGCATCAGGATAGACAGACTTTCCAGTAAGAGTAAGGACAAGCATGCAAAAAGCAGTTTTCTTCCATGTTCTTTTATCTGCTACCAGAAGGTGCCACCCACATTTAGGGTGAGTCTGCCTGCTTTAGCTAATCTGATCAAGAAAGGCATACACAGGTGAGCCCAGCAGATTGTGTTTTAGCTGATTCCAGATATAGTCAAGTTGACAACCAAGATTAGCCATCACTGGGGTATTTATAACCTACTTTGCACACGTATATAACAGGGATTGGGGCAGAGCTTGAGAAGGGGTTCAGCTCTGTCTCCCTGTGTCTCTCTTTGTGTGAGGTACGGAAGACACAGATTATTGGGTATAAAGGAGGACTCTAAGTCGGGAGAGATGACATTCTCAAACTCCATGTGGTGTGCTACTGTCAGATTCCTCCAGTGTCTTGCTGCTACGTGTGACGTCTGTGGGTCTGCAGAATCCACACTTCTGATGTTATCCCAGCTCTTCTGAGTAGGATATCTGTGTCTGCAGAATCCCCCGATGACTTGCGTATGGGCTGATGTCTGAGGAGCATGTCACACAAATGGGCTCAGTGTCCTCTCCCATCTGAATTTTGCCCTTGGTCTCAGTTCCCTGCAGACTACCAGGCAGGCAAGGGGACAGACCAGGAGGAGGGAGTGCTGAAGCCTCTTTGAGCTTGCTTCACTTGGCCACTGACCATCAGTCTGGAGAGTCCCACAAACACGTGAGTAGCCTGGGACAGAGACAAAGTCCTGCGATGTGCGATTGGCTAAAAGGCTGTGGTGCCCAGTTTGTGATGGTCTGTATGAAGTATCAAGGCAAGATTTTGACATTTCATTTGTTCTTTGGTAAAGACTCATGGAACACGTCCTATAGACCAATAGAGGGAGACATAGAGCGTGATGAAGAAGCTATTTCATCAGAGCCCAGATGGCAACAGTATCCAGCCAAGCTCTGCCAGTTCCTAGCTGGGTAATGTTCCTTAGGTCACCAGGCGTCTTTAAGCTCCATCTCCTGTAAAATCAGGGCAATGACAGTTGCTGGTTTTTAGGGTGAGTCTATAATTGATCGAAACTTCGTATACCAATTTGGGTTACATAATAATTAGTGAATATTAGGTGCATCAGCTGCCCCCTCCCATCCTGCCAGCTGCCTGGGCAGTGGTTCTCATTCTTGGCTGTCTCCATAACAAAGCTACTAGTGTGCTTTTCACATGTAGACTGTGGTTACAATAAAAGGCCTACTAAAACCTGATCTTTGGGGGTAAAAGCCAGACAGTGTGTGTGTGTGTGTGTGTGTGTGTGTGTGTGTGTGTGTCCTATAGAGGTCAAAGGTATCAGATTCCCCTGGAGCTAGACTTACAGACACTATGCTGGGACCTCAGCTTATGACCTTTTGAGGAACAGCCCATACTTTCTCCATGAGTCACTCCCCATCTCTCACTCTCCATCTTAATTTCTGAGAGAGGGCCTCACTCTCAGAGCTCAGATCTTGCTGATTCAGCTAGACTGGCTGAACTGTCACTTCCTGGATCTGCCTGTCTTTGCCTTTCTGGCACTGGGAATGCAGGCAGATACTGCCACACCCTGCATCAGCATTTCATAAACTGTTCTCCGGCAATTCCTAAATCTATCTAGGACACATCCCATGTCATGGAATCCTTCAGGGAAACCTGATGTCCTGATGGGAGAGTGCCATCTTCTGAAGTCCTCCATGTGAAGATGCCATGGTAACTACAGATTGTGCCATTGTGCATAGAGAGCCAACAGAAAGCAGCAGAAATGGCAGGGCTTGGGGTGCATCTAGTACAACAGGCACTCAAAGCGAGGAAACTCGACCCACACAAGTTTTCTTACTTTACAAGAAAGATCACCACTGTGTATGACTCATATGCTGGCACACAGTTGATTCTCACAGCCAGAAAGCAAGTAGGTCATCACAGCTCAGCCTGATACCAGCGACTGATGGCCTAAGGAGGTCCTGAGTGCCCATTAACCTCTCCATGTCTTGTCTTGCTCCTTTGTGAGATGGTGGGTAACTGATGGTTTTTACAGGGCCTGCCAGATGGTGAAAAGAAAAGCTGGTGTCACCCACCGCAAAGAGGTGTTAGAATTAACAATTAAATGTACAAGTGCAGACACAGCCTGTAGTCCATTCGAATGTGTGTGGTGAGCACAGTCTGGGGTCCTGCCACTATGCGATCTATCACTTATGCATTCATGGTTCCTGGGAGTCTTCTTGGTCAAATAGTTAATTTTGTGTGTACAGATGTGAGTGTATGTGTATGTGCATGTCTGTGTGAACACTTAAACCTACTTATGTGTATGCTCATGTGCACACTTATGTGTACTTATGCATATGTGTGTGTGTGTGTGAGTGCACACTTAGGTGTACTTGTATATGTATGTGTGTGCCAGTAGTCAATATCAAGTGTCTTCTTCAGCCACTCTCCACTTTATTTTTTGAAACAGCCTCTCTCACTGAATCTGGAGCAAACCAATTAGATTGACTGACTGGCCATCAAATCTCAGGATCTTCCAGTGCCCCACCCCTTACATACATCCCAGTGCTAGGCATATGGTGAACACTGCTGGGCTTTTATGGAGATCAGATTCAGGTTCTCATGCTTGCTTCTTGTGAGCACTTTACCAACTGTGTCATCTTCCCAGTCTTAATCAAGTCCTTAGTTCAAAGATCACACCAAAAATGTTTGGGAAAACTGGCTACTTGTATCAGTGAGTTCAGTTCCTTCCTTCCCAGTGATATGTTCAAGTTCTGACCTGAGTTACTGTGAGTGGGAACATATTTGGAAAAAGAACCCTGTGCTGTCTTTATAAGAATTGTGAGCCCACCCACTCAGCTCTATATCATCATTACAAATGCTCTTCTTCCAAATATGTTCCCTCCGTATTGAAGAGGCAGGGTCAGGAGGTTTGGTGCTCAAGTTCAAGACATAGCCTGGCTCACACAGTGAGTTCTAGACAGGGGATGGGGGCACTTCTGTGACAAGGGAGGCAGAAATTGGACCAATGCAGATGCAGGGCAGGGGATGCTTAGGGTTTCCCCAGAAGGGTCAGGACCCTGCTGACACACTGATCTTGGACTTGAGGCCCTGGGAACTGTGACACAACACATATCTGTTGTCTTCAACCATGATCCATGTTATTTTGTTTCTATGGCTTAGGGAAACAAACTCCTGAGCCTCCCTTTCAAGTGTGTAGGCCACACTCAGACCTCTAGCTGGAGACAAGGGGGCAGCTAATCAGACAAATCGCTTCTTCTAGGGGTGGAGCTGGAGTGGCCTGTCTCCCCCCCAGCCCACATCTGAGATCCCTTCAAAGGGTTCATTGCTTTTATTTTCTCAAGGCAAAACAGACTTAACTTTGGTGGAACAGGTTACATTTTGGTTGGAACCTAAGTTAAACATGACATGAGAGTGGGAAGGGGTTATGTGGAGGAGGAGATGTGGAATATGGGGAGGGGCAGTGTGGAATACTGGGGGTGCAGCATGGTCTAGGTAGATAGCAGACACAGGTGGAAACATTCTAGAGGCCTAACACTTTGCACCAAGAATATACACTAATAATTACATTTAAAAATGATTTGGAGTGCAAAGATCACTGCTGCAAGCCATGTGGAGCAGACGAAAATGGCATGAAATAAATTGATTTAAGATTTTTAAAAAGCTTCAAACCAAACAATAAATTTAAAATATATGTCATAAATATTCGCTTTCTATAAGGCTTTAATAAGCCCAGTGCAGAACTAAGAGTTGGAAGATATAAATCTTGTCACATTGAAGATTAAGTAATGTACAGTCACAATGATGCTATCCAGACAAGGGGACCAGGGACCAGGTAGAGGAGAGAGGGGGACAAGGGAGGGTGCATAACAGGCATGTATGGAAATGTCACAGTGACACCCATGATTTCATACAGCCTGGTGGGACTGGAAGAAAACCAGTCTGCCTTTAAAGACTCTCAGTGAAGATTTCAACCTGTGTTGTAACCTGGCCAGGTGGGTCCAACAGGACAGCAGAAGCTCCAGGAACTTCTACTCTTAGCCTCTTGCAATCAGAGCATTCTTGGCTTCAGGCCACACTTGCCCACTGGGGCCAAACTGCTACCAGTTCCCCCCAAATCCTGCCTCCTTTGTTTGCAATCACATCTGCAACAACTAAGAATCATTCATAGTGTTCCTTCCTAGTGCCATCTGAGGTTTCGCGTCCTGTCCCCCTTAGTCACTCTGGCTTAGTCCAGCAGCTGGAGTGCTGTGGTCTCTCATTCAGCCAAATCATTTTCTTTGTGCCAAGAACTGATGTGTGTGCCTGGAAGGAAAAGAACAGACCAGAGAAGATTCCTAGGGCTCAGGTGCAGCATCCTCCCATCCCATCATACAGAGTCTTTAAATAACAAAAGGAAAAGCTAGACTCCCTTTCAAGAGAGCTTTAACAAGGCAGGGGAGGGTGGGGTGGGGGTGGGGTGGGGGTGGGGTGGTGGTGGTGGAGTGGGGGCGGGGCCGGGGAGAAAAACTACAAGTGGTAAAAGCTTGGAAGCTGGGAAGATGAAGAGTGAGGAAGGGTCATTCTCTGGGGTATAGACAGAAGGGAGTCATTCTGGAGAGGTGTAGAAGAACACAAAAACATGCTGTTCATTTTCTCTTCTGTGGGTTCAGATACTGCTGTGGCTGGAATGTGAAACGCCCCCCCGCCCCCCATAAGCTCATAGGTTTGAACATTCGGTGCCCAGCTGGTGGTGCTCTTTGAGAAGCACAGACTCATTGAAGGAATTGGGTCACTGGGGGGAGGCCTTGAACCGGGAGGCAGAGGCAGGTGGATTTCTGAGTTCGAGGCCAGCCTGGTCTACAAAGTGAGTTCCAGGACAGCCAGGGCCACACAGAGAAACCCTGTCTCGAAAAACAAAAACAAAAAAAAACAAAACAAAACAAAAAAAAGGCAGAGCTTACTTCTGTCTATTCTCTGCTTCCTGAGTACCGGGGTCATGTGATCACATGGCCCCTGGTGGACTGTATCCTTCCAGAACTATGAACAATAACAAACCCTTTCTCCCTTAAGTTGCTCTTGTCTGTGTATTTTATTGCAGCAATAGGAAAATAGACAGAAATAAAGCCCTTACCACTTTGATCACAGGGAAATAGCTATAAAACAACAGTTTTTTCATACTAAAGAAGATATTAATGGTTAGGAGTAAAATCTAGACATGTGACTTTGAACAGCTTCCCTAACCTCTGTACAGGTTGTTATTATTAACGGTCAGTTCTATAAAAGGTCAATGGCTCCTAGCTGATAGGGCAGGAATGAAGGATCAAATGAGAGAATGCATATAAAAAAGCATCTCAAGCAAGTGTCAAAACGATAAATTTTATCTTCAGAAGTTCCACACTAAATATTCCTTGATTATAGATCTTGTTTGGCACCTTCACGTTCCATACTCACCTTGTTTGGGATCAACATGGCACATGAGTCACACACACACACACACACACACACACACACACACACACACACACACACAGAGCCATGGACAGCCTCTTCTGAGCCTCTCCATGCTTTGTTTACTGACAGCTTCTTCCTGGAGCTGGGGACAGAAACAAAGACCTTGTCCTCAAGCCACTTGCATTCCAGTGGTATGAGAATGAGTTCAGGCAGTTAAATATCTTAAAAATCAATGTTACGGTTTTTATCTTAATAATGATATGAAATTAACCACCAATCACTGGCTATCTATTAGGTATCTAGAACTGCAGAGGCAGAGGAAGCTACGACTGCTGGAAGAAAATAAAAGCACAGTTACAAGAAGAAGGCTGTAATGAAAAGTAGCAATCTAGCACTCAGGAGGTAGAGACAGGAGGAACATGAATTCAAGGTCAGCCTAGGCTGCATCTAGGTAAACTTGTGAAAAAAAGAGAGAAGGAAGAAGGGTGGAAGGAAGAAGAAGAGGAAAAGAGAGGCAGAGTTAGTTAAGCAGACAGACAGACAGCTAGTTTAAAGGGTCAAAATGATCACAGCATAGAAATAAATGTGGTCAAGCTGATTGGTTAGACACGGAGGGGACTTGGCTGGTAACTCTTATTGGCTCATCGTGGGTCATCCTCTACCTACAATGTGAGTCTGTCAGGAGGGAGAGAAGCAGAGAGAGTCAAGAGTGGGAAAAGGAGGAGAGGGCACCACCTCGATGGACCCAGGAAGATATTAGCTTGATTTTCTTTCCAAACGGTCAACATGGGCTTTGAGTTTCTTTCCCACTCAAGGGAGGACAATACCATTTGCCCAAACGTACTTGAAACTAATTCTTCTTCATTTAATTAGGAAACTTCTCCACAAATGCTTTCATTGAAAAAAAATGCAGTTTAATGTAATTGAAAAGGTAAAGGTATAGAATTGTGAGGCTAAAATTCAAAGTCAGATGTGAAAGGAAAATGCTTTTTGCTTTTGGAAGACCCTCCAAGGTTCACCTCTCTGTCTTCCCTCCAAGAGAATCCATTTTGTAAATGGTTCTCCTTCCACCCAGATGCAGGGACAAGGGGATTCTAGAAAAACAGGACACGGGACCACCCCTCAGAAGGGATCGCGCCTGCCTGTGATGAGCAGCTGAAGCATCCTTCCTTCTCAGCCTCTTATCAGCAACTACAAAATGCTGCAGCCTTATAAAACCAGTAAGTGATGGTTCTCTCTCTGAGTGATAGAAACTTCATCTAGTTCCCTCTTCTTGCAGTCTTCACTGCTGTGTCCCTGGGGAGTGGGCATAAGTGCCAATCATCTAGCATACAAAGAACACTCAGGGAACGGTTTCTTGTCATTTTAATGTTGACCTTGCATAAGGAAAGTTTACCCTACTTACAGTTGACAGCGGGATTCAGTTTGTCCAGGGACAGAAATACAAAAGAGATGCTTGCAAACACCATCTTCTCTCTAACCTCTGGCTACCTGCTTCCACGCACATAGCCATTCTAACTGCATCCACCTGTTATGAAATGACGAATGGAGACTTGGATGAGTGGAGTGAATCTCCTTCTTCTCTGAGATAATCATCTGGCACTCACTGGTGCCACAACAGTTGTCTTGAAGTTCAATTGAAGCAATGACATTTGGAAAAGTACCTTAAGGCTCAAGGGGGATTTTTGTGTGTATCATTTCATTTGCTCATCACAAACATACTTTGAGGTCTCATTTCCCCCATGGTCCAGAACCAAGGTCCAGAGCAACGATAAGATCCATGCTAGATTTCAGAGAGATGCAGGGACAGACTCGAACCTAATTCTCATGACCAGAGTGTCAGATCAAAGCCACCAACAGATCCTCCACACTATCCTGCAGTAGGCAGTGCTGGCATGTGGGTGCCACAGACCTGCCTTAAAAAAATCAGTACTTAGAAAGGAGTGGGGAGGGAGCAAACTCCAGAGCTGGGGATGAAAACCACATGGCAATGTTGGGGACCAGAATTCTGTGATCCTGCGGTCGGGAAGGGTCCTGTGGAGTTGAGAATGGGAGCTCACCTGGGTGTTCCTGCTCTGTTCTTAGCTCAAGATCTAGATTTGCAACAGCTGTCACATCTCTTTGTCTAACTTGTACTTTGATTAATCACACCTTTCATGATTCATATTGCTTAATTGCCTTCCAAATGGGTTATTTCTGGTGGTAACCTTATGCAGGTTGGTTTGTGGGTCTCTGAGCATATTAAAAACAGCTACAACTAAATCAGACATGATCTTCTGATAACACCCATCACAATGAAGTCCGTGTCTCTACTGTCTACTAGATAACCATGAGCCACATGTGACTATTAAATGTTTTAAATTTGGTCAGTGCAACTCAGAATTAACATTTTAACTTTATTAAATTCAAATTAATTAAAAATTATGCATAGGCAGGCACCTGTATTTGTGGCCCATCCATTACTTGTTTTTGTTGCAGTGACAAAATACTTGGAAAAAGCTACTTCAGGTTGACCCCCGGCACTTCTTTTGGGCAACTCACAGCCATCTATAACTCCATTTCCAGGACATATCTTCTACTGACCTCAGTGGGTACCTACACTCATGTGTAAACACACACACACACACACACACACACACACACACACACACACACACCTTTTAAAGAGATTTCTTTTAAGGGAAAATAACTTTATTTGACTCACAGTTTGATAGTATAGCCTATTGTAGTAGGAAAATCATGGAGGCCAGAGCATGAAGCAGTTAGTCACATTGTATTCACAGTGAGGAAACAGCTAGAAATAATCATTGAGGTTTAGCCCACTTTCTCCTTTCTCCTGGTCTCTAGTCACAGAATGGTACCACTAACATTTATGATGAATCTTGCCATGGTAGTGGAGCCAATCTAAACTGTCCCTCACAAACATCTTCATAAGCCTGCTTTCTGGGTGACTCTGCATCCTGTAATGTGACAATATTAACCACCATGAGTGGCTGCCATGTTGGGCTGTTGAGTCTGAGCATTCAAAGGTTTAGGATTCGGCGGAATGGACTCTGGATCTTGCTTCTGTCACTCCCCGTGTGGCCCTGGATATGCTGTCAAATTTTCTCACTGATGAAGGGAGCTGCTGACTTTCTTTTCTTGCAGCTACCATGATGATTTAATAGAGTATCTGGTGTTTACTGTCTACAATAATGCCAGGCACATAAAATGGAACCAGTTCTGAGAGAACCATCAACCCTGCACATGCAGCACTGTGGATGAAGTGCTAAAGAACATTTTGCAGATTGGAAACAGGGAGCATTTATGTCTTCTT
The DNA here is from genome assembly GCA_902729485.2 of Mus minutoides. Taxonomy (NCBI): domain Eukaryota; kingdom Metazoa; phylum Chordata; class Mammalia; order Rodentia; family Muridae; genus Mus; species Mus minutoides. Next base: position 2,354,509 of record LR749620.1, on the reverse strand, counting down.
CTGTGCTTTCATGGGTCAAAGAAGAATCCCAAGAGCGACTTACCGGGATTTGCCCATCCGATTATGATTATGTTTATGATTAGGGAGGATGGCTTATGAGGATTCCCACCAACTTAGAATACATGTAAGAGTGTGCTGAGGGTGGAAGCCTGCTCTATCTATGAATGTATTGTAAGAACTTCATGAGGCTATTAGTTCTGTTTGCAACCTTTAAACAGGCGTTGTGTGCGATTATAGAGTTTCTAGGTCTGAATCTGCATGCTTTTCCTCTGCCTAGATGTTAGTTTAGACCTATAGTAATGCTACTTTGTCTGCTTGTGGTGGTTTGAATAAGTATGGCCCCGTAGACTCATGTGTTTGACTGCTTGGCCCATAGGGAGTGGTATTTTTAGGGGGTGTGGCCTTGTTGGAGGAAGTATATCACTGTGGAGGAGGGTTTCAAGGTCTCCTATGTTCAAGCTACACTCAGTGTGGCACACAGTCTTCTTCTGCCTGTGGAACTCTTGGCTCCATCTCTCTAGCACCATGTCTGCCTGCATGTTGCCATGTCCATGCTTCCCACCATGATAATGCACTACCCCCCCGCCCCCCGAAACTGTCATTCATCCCATATTAAGTGTTTTCCTTTGTAAGAGTTGTCACGGTCATGGTGTCTCTTTATAGCACCAAAACCCAAACTAAGATACTGCCTTACCTATTCCCACTCCTCCTGACCCTCGGATTGTACTTGGAAGTCTTCATCCCTTCTCTGTGGCTCTTGAACTAGTCCTTGCTGTAGCACTTTTGTGATGTTTATATGGTTGATTTGCTCTTTGAGATCATGGATTTGCACATCTAGGAGTTCTCATGGCCTAGTACAAAGCCTTGTAGGGAAAAGAATTATAATTGTTTGAAAGAGATAATGTAATGACTATCACAACTGATACTGGTGATCAGCATGATATTGGTATTGACAATGATGGTGGGAGTGGTGATAATGGTAGTGGTGATGAAGAGGATGGTGACAGTGGTGATGGGATGATCAATGGAATGATGGTGGTGATGGAGATGATGCTAGTAGTGGCGATGACCATGATGACAGATGAGTAGGTAGATAGAGAGATGATAGATAGAGAGATGATAGATAGATAGATAGATAGATAGATAGATAGATAGATAGATAGAGGATATATGGATGGATGGACAGATAGATATATAGATATAGATAGATAACAGATGAATTTCTGGATGATAGATGAATAGATATATAGGTAGATAACAGATGGATTTATGGATGGATAGACAGATGAATGGATAGATAGTTCGATGGAGGGATAGATAGATGTATAAATAGATAGACAATATAGATAGATGTTGGTGGTAGTAGTGATGATGATAGTGGCAGTGGTGGAGGTAATGACAATATTGGTGATAAGGAAGATGGTGGAGGTGGTATTATGATGGAAATGATGTTGATAATGATATAAGGTAGTGGTGGTGATGACACTGACCACTGGGATTAAACCAAACATTAACCCAGTAGCCACCATACTCTAGATATTCTTCTAAGTTTTTATGGTGTTTATTATATTATGTTTATTTAATCTTGATCCACTTTACAGGTGAACAGAACTGAATGAAAAAGTTTAAGTAATTTTTTTCAAGGTCAAGAGTAGTTTAGAGGTAAATTTTCTTACTAAGTGGCCACACCTCTTGAGGGATAAAGTTTCTGCTCTCCCAGTACATTTCTCTGCACCCTTTTTCCCACGGCTACCACCACAAGAGCAAATGTTGCTTTGATTCTTGTTGACTCGGGAGCTAAGCCAATCCTAGGCACTTCAGCATAAATTGCTGAATCTCAGAAATAGGCTTGCATAGCTCCCGAGAACAGTAGCTTGTCCCCGTGGCCTCCCCAATTCCCAGGCACTTATCATTTGGGCAGCTGCTATAGAATGATTTACAGCCACTTGGTGTTTTCTAGCAGGAGGCTGAAAACTGCTGCATACTGTGGAATACCAAAGACAGAGCCTCATAGAATCTGCCACTTAGGACTTTCTGTGGACCTGCCTGCCTTCACCAGCACTACCTACTCTCTAATGAAGGGCTCAGCTGGTCCCATGGCAATCCTACTCTGCCTTGGCTGTAAACAGCAGAGAAAGAAAGACATTGAGATCAGACTTGATTGAGAGAAAACGTGCATTGGTGGATTGTGCAGTGAAATCTCTCTACATCTCCATTGAGCTTCAAAGTTTTCCCTTTCTTCTTTTAATCTATCCATACATTGGACCATTTAGCAAATATCTGCTATTCCAAGTTCCTGTACAAGAACATGTGTTTAAATGTCAGGGATGCTGGGTTAGAAAAATTCCTAGCCAGGACCCCAAGGGATCTTGTAGCATAATTGGAGAAAGAGAGGGAGTATTTGCTATAAAATGTAACACATGTTGTAATAGTGTAACTCTGTGGTCCCAGGGAGTTATTGAGGTGCAAGAGAACTTCCAAGAGGACTGAGGAAGATTCATGAATGAAGGGCAGGTGGGGTGGGCTTGTAAGAAGCACAAGGTACAAAGGCAACAGCTACCTCACATTCCTGCCACCAGCCCTCCTTGCCTCAGTGCACTGTACCCTCAAGTGAGCCACAGTGAACACCTTCCCGAAGGGAAGACATTTCTTCTGTCAAGCGTTTTGTCACAGCTGTGCTATTTGCTCCAAACTTCTAAACTGATGGGAGACTGGAGTTCTTCTGAAAGGACAACTATCCCCACCTCCAGGGTCATAAGAAAGAGAAATAAAATGACACCTGTTAAGTTGGGCAAACATACCCTCCACCCTCTTCAACCTTCTCTGTGTTCCAAGAACTAAACTTCCAGGCCACATCACCCCAAGCTCCTTACTTTTTGGCTGCAGTTACATTGGTCCCTGAGCAGCACAGTAGGGGTTGAGGAGTGACCATTGCTCCATTTCTTGTACTACTCTGAGTTTCTGGGTTGCAATTCTTCCACTAGAGCCATGAGTCTAAGGGTCAGCCTCTCCCGAAGCTCCAATGAATTCTCTACACCCTTTCAGTAGGTGGCTAATAACATCTCTCTTTTTGCTAGTCCTGGGATGGCTTCATAGACCTTAACTTAACTCACTCATAAACTCTTCAATTACCTCTTTGGCACAAACTTGCCTTGGACTATCTCTCAAATACAAATACATGTTACTCCTGGTTATCTCTGATGAGATAAAAATAAAATAAAACTAGGGTTCAGAGAGGTCACATTTGCATAAGGCTACATTAAGAACCTGTCTTCTTCTAGGATTGCAGACCCCTTCAGCTCCTGGGGTTCTATCTCTAGCTTCTCCAATGTGGGCCCCGTGCTCCCTCTTATGGATGACTGTGAGCATCCACTTCTGTGGGAGTCAGCTATATCAGGGTCCCTTCAGTAAACACTTGCTGTCCTATGCAATAGTGTCTGAGTTTAGTGACTGATTATGGGATGGATTCCCGGTGGGTTAGTCTCTGTATGGTCCATTCATCTTAGCTCTAAACTTTGTCTCTGTAACTCCTTTCATGGGTATTTTGTTTCCTATTCAAAGGAGGAATGAAGTATCCACACGTTGGTCTTCCTTCTTGATTTTCATGTGTTTTGCTGATTGTATCTTGGGTGTTCTAAGTATCTGGGCTAATATCCATTTATCAGTGAGTGCATATCCAATGACTTCTTTTGTGATTGGGTTACCTCACTAAGAAATATGTCCTCCAGATTCATCCATTTGCCCAAGAATTTCAGGGGAGCAGGGAGGGGGGAGGGGACTTTCGGAATAGCATTTGAAATGTAAATTAAGAAAATATCTAATAAAAAAATTAAAAAAAAAAGAACCTGTCTTCTTTGCTGAGGTTGGCATGAGCAGGTGGGAGAAAAGTAATCATTGGGGGTGTGTGTGTGTGGGAGGAACCTGATGGAGCAACAGTTCCACGGCATGGCTGCTCAGGCCTCCAGCCCTCCACCTACACTAGCCCACCATGAACCTGACCATCCCACTGTTCAGAGCAGCAGCACTGTTCTCTGTTCTTCTTGTAATTTAGTAATCCACTCCACTCTGCCTTGTGTTGTCCATATACCCTGGGTACAAGGTCACCTATGGGACATGGTCGGCACACACTTAATCAAAACTGACTCCTGTATCAAGAAACCACCAACTGCTGTAATTCCTCAGTGAGGGGTGGGGGCTGATGAACTCTTTCCCACTCCGTGCTAGAACATCGACTGGCTTGATTTTGTGCACATCTTGTGCAGGGAGCCTCAACTGCTGTGAGCTCATGAGTGTAGCCAATCTGTCATGTCTAGAAGTCTTGTCATGTCCAAAAGACACTGTTACAGTCCTTTCCAGCCTCTGGTTCTTATAAACTCTTGGCCCCTCTTCTGGAATGGTCCCTGAGCCCCCAAGGAAGAGGTATAATATGAATGTGCCTCTTTGTGGCTTAGCATTCGTGTCACATCTCTGCATTTTGTCCACTTGTGAGTTTCTGCATTAACCACAATGCACTGCATAAAGAAACCTCTCTGATGAGGTCCAAGAGCTGCACTAGTCCAACCCCTGTGTCCATAGAGCCCAGACACTCACTAGGGTTTTTGTTTTTGCTGTTGTTGTTTTGACATCATTTCTCATTGTCCTGGGGTTTACCAATCCAGCTAGGGTGGCTGACCTGTAAGCCTCATGAATATTCCTGTTTCTGTTTCCCCAGTCCCGGGAGAACAATCATGGACCACTGCACTGGATGAGATTCAAGTCCTCATGCTTACACACCAACGTTATGCTGATTAATCCTCAACCCCTTATTTTAATGCAGGTCTTTGAGATTTGCACCATTCTACACTGTTGCCCTCTGTTTTTCTGTCCATGGATCCTATTCTACCATGTGACCCTCACAATCTTATTTAATCTGTCAAGATAGATCTGATTCTTGTTACAGTCACCCTATTTCCTGATAAACACAATCACAAATCCCAAGTTCGTCTCTGCACAAATGGAGATGACTAAGGCTGGGGTGGACACTGACCAATCACAGATTTATGAATTATTTCCAGATGCCCCAGAATCAAACCAAGCCACTGTCTCCACACCTGTCAGGATGTCCCCTGTTGACCTTCAATCCCTTTGAATTACCGAGTGGATTTGTCAGGTAGGCAAAGCTGTCAGATGCTCAGTGTTGGGGCTCACAGAATAGGGCCCCTCCATGTCCTTTGCTTAGTTTCTGACAGAACCCGGTGACAATCTCAAGAAGTAGTCTCCGAGTATTCTGGGTCAATACTGCACTGTCATCAATTACAGTACAAGGTTGGACAGCTGGTCATTCATCATGCCTTCATCAGCCCACCAAGCCATGTCTCAGGTACAGTGTTCCTCCAGCCAGGGTGTGAGATTCCTGTTCAGAATTTAAAAGCTTGTTTTCTATTCTTCATTTTGAAACTTCTTATTGGAATTATTGATATCTATTGGACTACCCTCATAAGGGTTTAATGTCAGAATAACAGGGCTTTACATTTAATCAATTCCTTTAGTTTTATTTCAATTTCCTCTTTTTTGTGCTTCAGGCAAGATAAATACTACTGGAGACTGTATCCCATATAAAGTTAGGTTGCCACGATCAAAGTCTTATAGCTTCATTTCTATCTGTAGATCTTGTTCCTAATAGTATATAAGATCACAAGCTCTAAGACTGGGAGAAGATGTACAAGATGATCTTCCTCAAATGTTATTTGTAGTTATTTCTGCATAGTGGGATTAGAGGTAAGTTCTATAGTTCTTCTTTGCAGTTTTCTGAATTAAGCATTTTATGACAGTCAAATATCACTTCTACAAAGACAAGTAAAATTCTGGGAGACAGAGAAAGAGGGTGGGGGAGGGAGGAAGGGAAGGAGAGAGAGAGAGAGAGAGAGAGAGAATCCAGGACTGAATAGAGAACTTTAATGATTTTTCAACCACAAGCCTATGAAGAAATGAAGACTCAGATCAGTGTATCTACCTGCAGATACACAGAAATTAAATTGTTGAAGTAAGACTAGAGTGTGATCTACTTTCTTCTGATTCTTTCTTCATTAACCCATCAAACCTTACCAAGCACATACTTGGAACTAAGAGGAGCCCTCTTCTGTTCCCCTATCATTGAGAGAGTTTCATCAGGCTTCTGTTGCCAGCTGTAAAATTGTGAGAGACTCTTCACGGGGCTGTATGAGCACAGAAGAGAGGGGAAGGGGCATTGGTCAGGTGAGGAAGGAGGTAGAAAGAGGGCCATGAGCAAAGTCACAACTCGAGATCAATGGACATGAGCAAGAGCCCGAGTCATTTACCAGGCACCGGTGGTCAGCACATGGCTCCAAAATGGACAAGAAGTAAGGATTACAACTGGACACTGCTCAGATAGTGAGAGACCTTGGAGGACTCAGCTCTAAACAGGAATTGTTGAGTGTCTCTCCTCAAGGCTTAGCCATCTATGCAGAAAACGAGGTAGGGAATTTTAAGAGGCAGAGGTGGTAGATGAAGCTGCCATCCAGACCTGTCAGGGGTGATGCTCATATGAGCTCACAGAGATTGTGACAGCACTCACAAGGTCAGCACAGATCCAAACCACACAAAACCTGGGCACTGAGAAGAGGAAGTGGGCATAAAGTCCTCCTCCTAACCAAGCAGTTAGTTCCTCCTGGAAGAGGAAATCCCTTTTCTCCAAGAGAGTAGCATTGGATATATCAGGCACACTCTAGGGCAGGCCTCACACTCATGGCTCAGTATTTTGTTGTTCTTTGGTGATGGTGGTGCAGGGGGGTGGTGATGGTGGGGGGTGAGATGGAGTGCACATGCTCCTGTGTGTGTTTTATACTTATTTATTTTTTGTTATGATTTGGTGCTTCTTTTTGGTCTTTTGGGGGTTTTGTTCTCTTGTTGCTTTTAAGTTTTATTTTATTTTATTTTATTTTATTTTTTTTAAGAAAGCATGAAGTTTGGTAGGTAGAGAGGTAGGAGGAACTGGGAGGATTTGGAGGAAGAAAAAGAATATGATCAAATGTAACTTGAAAATTTAAGAAATACTTTTTTTAAAAAATTAGGTATTTTCTTTATTTACATTTCGAATGTTAGCCCCTTTCCTCATTTCCCCTCAGAAAACTCCCTATCCCACCCGCCCCCCTGCTCACTAATCCACCCACTCCTGCCTCCCTCTCCTGGCATTCCCCTATACTGGGGCATCAAGCCTTCACAGGACCAAGGGCCTCTCCTCCAGTTGATGTTCAACAAGGCTTTCCTCTGCTACATATGTGGCTGGAGCCATGGTTCCTTCCATGTGTACTCTTTGGTTGGTGGTTTAGTCCCTGGGAGCTCTAGGGGTACTGGTTGGCAGCCTTATTTATAATAGCCAAAAGCTGGAAAGAACCCAGTTGTTCCTCAACAGAGGAATGGATACAGAAAATGTAGTACATTTACACAATGGAGTACTACTCAGCTATTAAAAACAATGAATTCATAAAATTCTTAGGCAAATGGATGGAACTAGAAAACATCATCCAGAATGAAGTAACCCAATAACAAAAGAACACACATTGTATGCATTCACTGATAAGTGAATATTAGCCCAGAAGCTCAAAATACATAAGATACAATACACAGACTACATGAAACTCAAGAAGAAGGAAGACCAAAGTGTGGATACTTTGATCCTTCTTAGAAGGGGGAACAAAATACTCATGGAAGGAGTTACAAAGTGTGGAGAAGAGACTGAAGGAATGACCATCCAGAAACTGCTCCACCTGGGGATCCATCCCATATACAACCACCAAACCCAGATACTATTGTGAATGCCAACAAGAGCTTGCTGACAAGGGCCTAATATAACTGTCTCCTGAGAGGCTCTGCCAGAGCTTGACAAATCAGAGGTGGATGCTCCCAGCCAACCATTGGACAGGGTCCCCAATGGAGGAACTAGAGAAAAGACCCAAGGAGCTGAAGGGGTTTGCAATCTCTTAGGAGGAACAACAATATGAAGAAATACTTTTTCAATGTAGTAAAAAAATAGTGGTGGGGGTTGTTAAAGAGGGTGAGCTGGAGAGGTGGACGTGGGCAAGCTGGACACAAATGCCCCTGGGATTTAGGTGAAGGCAGCAACCTTGTCTCTCATATTCACCACAGTCTCCTAGAACTTGTGACAAACACCCTTACCTCAGGATCAGATGAATGATGTGGTCAAACTGTATTCCTTCCATGAAGCCTTTTCTAGCTACCTACCTGCTCAATAAATGAATCTCTCCTCCTTCCTATTTCCAGATTTCCCCCCTGATGCAACTTTGGCTGCTATCTTGTAGAAATGATCATTTTTAACATGGCAATTCCTCTTTAGATTATGGGCTTTAGAATTGAATTCAGTGTATCATACTCGTCTGTGAATTATTTCAGGATGTCTGGCACACAGTAGATACTCAATGAAGATTTGATTCAAAGACATTTGTTAAGATCCCCAGATTTCAAATTTCTTTCCCTCTAGTGTGCAAAGGTACTCATGATGGCTAGTTTCCAAAAGCAATTCAAAGGTCCAGCAGCCTGTAAACAGAGAAATGGTGATATTATGGCCACAGGATGCAAGACTGCTACCACAACAATTCGGATGAATGGAAAAATTAAGAATCTGTGCTGGGTGAAAGAAACCAGACACAAGAGAGCAGACTTTGCATGACTGTGTTCATATGAAAGTCCACAAAAAACAAATGTCACCTGAAGTGACAGCACCAGGTGTGTAGATGGCCAAGGCTGAGTAGAGTAGGAAGAGCTAGAATGGAGGAGAGGTTAGACAGGAAGCGTGCAGGGATGATAAGTTACGTATGTTAATTACTGTAGAGGTTCCACGGGCTGACACATGGACAAAGTTCAGTGAATGATACATTTAAAGGTGTTTTTAAAAATTTGTTTCATGTTCATTATATCCTGTAAGGACTATGATACCAGGACCCAGACCAACAGAGTGCGGTGTGCAAGAATATTCTTTCTCTGTTATTTTGAAAATGATGACGTCTTTGCAAGGAAATGGAGCCAGGCTAGATGTCCATCAACAGAAGAATACATTTCCTTATCAGCTAAGTAGACAGAAACTATAAAAAGTTTGGGAAAATAAATGGGACTGGAAAGTCTTTTGTTTAAGTGAGATGTCCCAGTCTCAGAAAGACAAACAGCATAAGCACTTTCATATGTGGAACCTATCTGGGCATTTGTATGTGTGCAAATGAGTGGTTCTGAGAGTGAGGATGGACTACAGAATTAGTTAGGAGCCATGAGAAGAAAGCTAGTGGTTTGGATGGAGGAGGCAGGGATTCATGACGTGAATATGCAAGGGGGTGGGGAGAAAAGAAGAAAAAGAGGAGAGAAGTAACAAAAGGCAATTTTGTTTGAAAATAGCATAACGAAGCTATTTTCTGTAAGCCAATAATGATGCTGATGACGTCTGATGGACTGCCTGGAACTTTAGCTTTAAGAAGACTGTAGATGGGGTAGTAATGGAAGGACCAGGAGAGGAAGGGGCAATCTCCCGGTGAACTAGCATGGGCTAGGTGTACATTCTGTATAAGTGTGTACTGTTATTGGCTCCATTTTTGTAGACATGAAAATTGGGGTATTACGAGTTTAACAACTGGTCTCCTTTTACAATGAAGCTGCAGATTAGTCTCAGTCAGAGTAGACACCTATTCATTTAAGCTATAGCACAAATTACATACCCTTTGGGCACTGTGAAATGCAGATATAGACAAATATAAAATATATAAATGGTATAATCCAAAATTGCATTTGTTATATTTCTTGATGCTATGACCACATAAATCCCTGAGAAGAAACTTTGTGTGTGTGTGTGTGGGGGGGGGGTAAGGGTTTGTTTGAGCTTGTAAGTGGTGTACAGCCTATCATGGTTTGGAAGACATGGCAATGGAAAACTGAGGCAGCTTGTTACACTGTGTCTACAGTCAAAAACCATGGTAGATGAGAGGTGGGGCCAAATTTCAGAACCCCAAGACCAGTGACCTTCTTCTTCCAGGGAGCATCTACCTCCTGAAGCTTTTATAACCTTCCAAAACAGCACCACCCACCGAGGAGAAAGTGCTCAGACTCCGGAGCCTACAGAGGACATTTGATACTTAAACCACAACAACCTCAGCAAAATACAGTGAGGAATCCCTGCAGTGCCAAGCAAAGGAGGCAGCAGCGCTCACAGCCTGCAGCTGAGAAGGAGCTACACTGACATGCAAGGTCTGTAGCATTAGGAGTGAAGAAGAGACTTTTCTTTCTTTCTTGTGATGTTAATCTAGATTGTCAACTTTATTGGACCAAAGGACATTGGGGAGATTACTTTAGATGCCTCTGAGTGTGTCTGTGAGGAAGTTTCCAGAAATGGTAAACTGAGACAAGAAGATTCACCTTGAATGTAGACAGCAGCAAACCATATGCTGAAGACCCACATGGGATTAATGGAGTAAAAAGGAGAGCCATGTACTGCAAGTGTGTGTGTGTGTGTGTGTGTGTGTGTGTGTGTGTGTGTCTGTCTGTCTGTCTGTCTGTCTATCTGTCCTTCCTGGCCATCAAGGTGTGAGTTACTCATATCTATTATACTTTTACTACCCTGATTGACCAAAACTATGAAAAAAATTAAATATTTTCTCTTTGAGTTGTTTCCTTGAGACTTTGGTCACAAAGCTAAAACATAACTCGATCCATTAACATTTTGCCTTCTCTTTAATTGTGCCATCAAGTCTGTCAGAAATCCAATTGACAGATTAGCAAAATGACAGCTGGGTAATGAGTAATGAGCTGACTCCCCTTGTAATTCTCAAAGGCGAACAAGACAAATGAGATTAGAAATGATATCAATTGTTTTGAAAAGAACACAAATAGCCTCCTGCCTCTATACCCTTTGGGTTCACCACTTGCTGGAGAGTGAAGAACAGGGCAACCCATGTGGTCTGGCTAGTCCTGAGCCATGGCTGAGCATGGAGACAGTCAATAGTTCAAAGATGCAGAAACATCAACATCCTTAATCATCAGGGAAATGCAGATCAAAACAACCCTGAGATTCCACCTCACACCTGTAAGAATGGCCAAGATCAAAAATTCAGGTGACAACAGTTGCTGGCATGGATGTGGAGAAAGGGGAACACTCCTCCATTGTTGGTGGGAATGCAAGCTGGTTCAACCACTCTGGAAATCAGTCTGGCGGTTCCTCA
>LR749620.1:2244595-2306475 GCA_902729485.2 Mus minutoides | reverse complement strand
TCCTCCTCCTCCTCCTCCTCCTCCTCCTCCTCCTCTTCTTCTTCTTCTTCTTCTTCTTCTTCTTCTTCTTCTTCTTCTTCTTCTTCTTCTTCTTCTTCTTCTTTCATATGACCCTAGACTTGTGAAGTTGATGTTTAACTTAATTATTAACAACATGCTATTATAGTTTTACAATTAATACAGTTAATACAAATTTTCCCCTAATATTTTCCATCTAAGATTGATTGACTTTGTGGAAGAGAGACCTGTATACATGGAAGCATTTTTGCGGCTTATGTGAGTTAAATTCCCTGTGAGCACACAACTGGTAATCAGCCTAAGAGGCGTTTGAACCCTGCACACCAGCGCCAAGTCCCACTCTCTTTTCTGGGCCATGTGCTGATTTTATGTAACCATTTTACAAGCATACAGCCTGTGACTTCCTTTTTCAGACACTAGAGATTGATGCCAGCCCTTACATGCTAGAATTGGATCATCAAGTCCAAATACAGTTTTGTTCAATAAAGCAATAACAACCCAAGAGGATTTATAGCTTTCTAAGCCCTCGTTCCTCTGTGGTTACTTGTGAAGTAAATGGCTACCTTCTCTGCTCTGCAGCATGTCTTTTGAAGATATAGCAGCATTAGAAGGCTGATTCTTTGCTTCAGTTTGGCATATCATTACTATAGCAGATGCAAGGCTACTTGTTCTAATGGCAGGCAATATACTTATGGATTGCAAGCATTTTATATACATCTATGATTTTTATCATATGTGTGTGCCTGTGTGTGTGCACATGCAATTATGTGCATGTGTATTTGTGGTGTAAGTACACATGTATTATGGAACATATATGGAGGTCAGAGGGTAATCTGTGGGAGTCAGTATTTTCCTTCCAGGGACTGTGTTTAGGTTGTAAGGCTCAGCTGAGCTGCTTGCCAGAGGCTGAAAGTATCTTTAGCCTCTAAGCCATCTTTCTAGATCCAGATCACAGACCATTCTTATATTTTCCAGAATGAGGGTCATGTAGCAGGCTGGTGAGATCCAGAGCCTCTAATTTTAATTCATCCATGCAAGTTGCTAGGAACCCCACATCTCAGCTCACACAAGCTTAGCTAAAACGAGTGGGTTTAATTTAAAGTTACATTAAAAAGACTTGAAAACCAAAAAGTGGGACTCATGGCTCCAGCTACATATGCACCAGAGGATGGCCTAGTCGGTCATCAGTGGGAGGAGAGGTTCTTGGTCCTTCCAAGGCTCTATGCCCCAGTGTAGGGGAATGCCAGGGCCCAGAAGCGTGAGTGCCACCCAACCACTCGTCCCCTCCCCCTTTCCCTCCTCCCTTCCCCCAAAAGCCTCCCTCTGGTCCTTTCTCCTATTGTAAATTTTACATTTATTACTTTTATAGATGATTTTTAAAAATTTATTCTGAACTTTTATTCCTCCCCTTACCAATCATTTGTCTTTCCGAACCTTATTACCCCACTCCCTTCCTCCCCTCACAGTATTAGCAACAGATCAAAGTATGCTCTACCCATGAATATCACTGCAGAAGTAAAAGTGCTAACTCACCCAAGCATCTTCCTTCCCCACTGGAGCCCGTCACTTACCTCATCTGAGACCCAGAAAGGCTGTAGTGTATCCAGAGGCATGAGGGAGGTGTGTCACTCCTACAGGACAAGCAGAGCCATCATGGCTTAGTTATCAAGATGTTGAGGTGGTTGTTTCAGTTTTGAGAGAGACAGGCTTTCTCAGCATATCCCTGGCTGTCCTAGAACTCACTCTATAGATCAGGCTGGTCTAAAACTCAGAGATCTGCCTGTCTGAGTTCTGGGATTGAAAGTGTGCACCATCACAGCTGGAAACTGTCAACGTGGGATTCCAGGCTGGTAGGCAAAGCCCAGGCACAGAGGAGAGAGGCCCCTGGTCCGTCTTAAGTATAAACAAGGTTTGTGATCTTGCTCATAAGAGTCTCACAAATTTCGAAGTTCACAGTCAGTGAAGAGAAAGGTTAAACACAAAGGTCACACACATATAGACTGTAATTGCGGCTCACTGCTATTTTAAATTCTTACTTGAAATATCATGAAAAAAGGAGTGTTGGCTCTATGCAGATCTTCACAGCAGATTCTGTTACTTAAGCCAAAATTTTTGTGTCTTAGAAGTTAACTATTTTCAATGTAATAATTATGTTTCCCCCATCATGGCAGCACGTGCAGAGCTTCATCAGTGGAAACCAGACAGAGCCACGGCACAAAGGAGGGAAGGGGCACACGGAGTCACGGCTAGCTCAGAGGCTGCATGCAACTGAGAGCTGTTGGGAGGAGGAAAATCAGTCTTCTTCAATTGAGTAACACAGGGTATATCAACCACACCTGGTGACAGGCTGCAGAATCAGGAAGAGTTGCCCAATAGAAGCAGACTCCATGTTTGTCTTGATTTTGGTAAACCAGAGTCATTGACTGTCAGTGACACTATCCAGACTCTGGGGTCAGGTGCTCTTTCCCCGTCTCCTGTGGCTTCTATTAATTAATTGATTAATTGATTAATTAATTAACTTTTCTGACTTCTACCTGGTCAATGTCCCTCTGTGAGACTTTATTCCCAGCCAGGGTTTATACAGACTTTCAGCAGTTCTGTGGCCACAAGGTGGGTTTCCTTACCTAGCTGGGAAAGCCATTTATGAAGTTTCCCAGGAAAGTTGTCTCAGGCTGAGTCTTCATTTAAAGAAAATTGGAAGCTTTGTGGTCAAATAAATGCAGAGGAAATAGTTGCTCAGCATGAGAAGGAATGAAAAAGAGAGAGGGAAGGAAGGGCTAGCAGGAAGGAAAGGCGAAGGGGACAGATGGAATCAGGGAGAGAGGAAGAGGACAGACAGACAAAGGCTGCTACATTGTCTAGCTCTGACTCTGCTAGATATTAACTTTTCTGCTATCTTTCCTTTTCAAGACAAAGAATATGAGGGTGTATTTAAGATCCTAGATATTTCTTTATTTCAGAACATATACACAGGTGTTCCTAGGATCTCATATCACAAACAGAATTTCTTCCATACTAGGCTTAAAGGTGGACGTTTTAGAGAAAACACAAGAAGCTTTCTCACATAACTCATGGTTTGAAGACAGCAGTTTTCTGAGCCAGTTACACAGTCGTCTTGCCAGAGCTCATGTTCTGATACTAGACACACAGACCGGGGCTCATAAGCACCCACCGCAGAGAGCTGAGGTAGGGGATAAGGCAGGGGTTCCTGCTTCCTGCCTCTATAGTCCTGTCCGTGTATCACCTCTCCCCTTGAACAAGGAAGAACCCATGACTTGCTTCCAGCCAACACAATATGTCCAAGAAGGAGGGATAATCCCTCCATGGTGGTGTGACACCTTACAAGACTCCAGTTAGCTGGAGCCAAAGACTCTCTGGGTCCTTGCAAGAAGATAAAGAGGTGCAGACTTAAGTGTTTAATGTTAGTTATTCTTCATATTGTAATGAAAAAGCTTGGTGTTGTGCATTCAAAGGTGGTGAGTAGTGTTAATGTCCTTGTGTTTTTCAGAGTTAGACGCTGGGCTAGACCCTAATCTAGAGCAATACTTCTACACAAAACATACCATCACAGGGACACATATTCAGACAAACAGCAATACTAGAGCCCTTACTTGAGATACAATGTATCATCACCCAGTTTCAGCAGGCATGAGTTCAGGCTTATGGGACCTGCCCAGGGTATTGGTGGTAGTAAAGTCCCTGAGCTTAGCAATCAGGACATCTGGATGAGGAAGAACAGGGGCTTCAAATAACTCCACTTAGAACAATATCTAAAATTAGATTCATCCAGGATTTGGAAGCTAAGAAGAGAGCTTTCCTTAGCACCTGCCAGGTAGTCTCAAGTGTGTTATTTTTTAATAGTAATGATATAGTTGTTTATATTACAATATAAACAGGGAAATTTTCCAGTTTGAGGTTTTGTGGTGTGTGTGTGTGTGTGTGTGTGTGTGTGTGTGTGTGTGTGTGTCTGTATTCATGTGTGTGAATGTGCATGTGGGTTCATCCACGTGGAGGCCAAAAGTTAACACTGAATGTCTTTCTCAATTGCCACTTCCCCATTAACTGTATTCAGCTAGTCTAGTAGGATTGCAGGTGGCCCACCTCACCCACCCAACATTTACATGGGTACTGGGTATTCAAAAGCAGGTCTTGGTGCTTGCCCAGCAAATGCTTCATCCACTGAGGGGGCCTCTTCTGAGCCTCTGTCCTCTTCACATTACAGGGAAAGTTGCAGTGAAGTTAGAGAGGGTGAGCTGAGAGAGGTTAGGTGACATGACCAGGCTCCTTGAGGGCTAACCTACACCTCTCAGTGAGGTGGAAAAAACTGAGAAGACCTTTAAGCTCCATCATAACGGCTTGGAATATTTCTGTAGAAAGGGACCGGGCTCGCCTCCAGAAGGAGGAAATGGGAGTAAATGAGCAAGACTGGGAGCCAAGTAATCTTGATCTGAAAATCTTGGCAATTGGCACAGCTTAGGTCACTAATAGGGTGCCAAGAAATTAAACTTAAGAGAATCACAAGGAGACACTAGCGCTCCTGAAACCTCCCAGGGGAGTAGAAACTATTCGTTTTTTAAAGATTGCACATTAATCATCTTCTTGGAAGCTTCTACACCAATCTTTGTTTTCTTCCAACTCTTAAAAAATTGACCACTGACAGTTGAATCACTACAGGCTGACAGTCTCTTCCTATAATCGAACACTGGGTTCTCTCTCTCTCTCTCTCTCTCTCTCTCTCTCTCTCTCTTTCTGTGTGTGTGTGTGTGTGTGTGTGTGTGTGTGTGTTTGCTTGACTCAAATGGACATAAAAGGTAGCAAAGATTCAATAGATTATAATAACTAATTAACTAAATCAAAGTTTTATACCACCACCCGAAGGCCAACTTGACATGGTCATATGCAGGGAATAAGCCAAATCAAAAATTTTCACAGAAAAATTAGTGCTAAATGGTCTTGACTGGTTGCTAAAATTTAGCTGCAAATTTTTCTCTCTGCTTCCCCAGATTTAACTACAAAAAGGCAAAGATAACCAGTAGTAAGAAAATAAAATGAGGTTCTTGTCTTTACTCCTCTTACAAGACAGACTGAAGAAAGAAAATGGAGAAATGAATTCCAGCATATTATGTGTCTAGATATGGAAGAGAGAGAGTTCCCCAAACTCAGAATTCCAGACTGTATAGCATCTTCAACAAAGAAGAGCAGCTACAAGTCAGAGAGAAAGGCTGAGTCTCAGGGTGCAGCAGCTTGAGAGCAAGGCAAGTGAGTTGAGGATAAAGTCTGTTTATCCTGCTACACCTCTGTTAATAGAGCGATAGATGACATGCATGAGGCCCTGGGATCCATCCTCAGCAGCACATAAATGTGGTAATACAGCAGGAGGGGCAGGAGCTTGAGGTCACCCTTGGCTGCAGAACAAGATTGAGACCCATGAGATCCTGTCTGAAAGGAAGTGCCTTGGTATGTAAGGAAGTGCCTTGGTATGGTTTCTTCTAGAAACATCCCTGGACTGATGGATGTATAAAGTGTGGTTCTGCTGTTCCTTTCCTCGACTCATAGAGAAGCAGCATGCCTTCCCATTGTCTGCTTGTTTTTGTTTTTTATGGTCTTCAAGACAGAGTCTCATGGATCTGTGTATCTAAGGGTGACCTGGTACTTCTGATTTTCCTGCCTCTACCTCCCAAGTTCCAGGATTACAGGTATGTCCTGCCACATTAGGTTTACATGGTTCTGGGGATCAAATGTCAGGGCTTTGCCTTCTACCAACTGAGCTGCATCTCCAGCCCCATTTTCCTGTCTATAATTCGATGTCCTTCAATGGGAAAACAGGAGGACAGAAGCTGCCCTGTGCTTGCCTCTGATTGACCAAATAAGGTCAACAGTCCTTATTTTGGGGTCATGTGGTTTGGCTCTCTCATAGTTACAAGAATGGAGCATCCATCCATTCGAGCAGTTTGGGGAAGCAACTGCCATACACTGAATACCAAACTAAATACCAGCGCGGATATGTATTGCACCACTGGAACATCACAGAGCCTCTATGGGCAAGGTATTATGTGGAAGAATATGCAGAGGAAAATGATCCTGGAGTGTGCAGTGCCCCAAGGCAGGATGAACCAAATCCATGTCCAGGTCTGAGCTCTTCCGAGAGGAGCCTGCTTCACCTTGGCACCACCCAGCCCATCTCTCCCATCAGCTGCTCCAGGGATGCATCACTTTCCCTCACACCAAAAGCTAGCAATACTTTCTCCAAGGGTTCTCAGAGGGGTGACTATTAAGTAATGACTACAGCTATTAGGAACAGCTTTAAAGCAAACACAAAAGCAAGCTTCAGAGTTATTTCTCATGTTGCTATTAAGTTTAAATGGGTGGGCTTGTGTGCCAATATAAAGCTTTGCAAGAAGGCATTCTATTGAGGAATACAGGCAAGATGGGTCATTATGATTGGATGTTGTGTTGCTGCCAAGTACTTATATAGCAGGGGAAGAGGACCGTGAACTTCTGATCCTCTTATCTCTACCTCCTCAGTGCTGATACTATAACATGTGCCATGTGTAGTTCTTGGATTGAACCCAAGGCCAGGGCTTCATTCACACTAGGCAAACATTCTTCCAACTGAACTATATCACCGGCCCCTATTGTGTCCTTTAAAATATGTCCATATAAAACTATTAAAACAGAAACTATTTGAAAAGAAACTTGTAGTTCACAGACAGCCACAGGCACCAGCCATCATAGCCCACATTCTTCTTCTGGCATCTGACTGATGGACTCATGGGAGGTCAGCTCAGCTCCAGATAAGACATCCAGAGAGGGAAGGACCTGCAGCTGTGTTACAGTGATTAGCCAGACTGGAGGCATAGGCAGAGCGAGGCTGAGTGGGGGTCTAGTCAGTCGGACACAAAGACATATGGAACAGGAGTCTGTAAGATGAGGAACAGGAGAGAAGGGAGGGAAGCTATGCTTTCAGCTGAGCACATCCCACATGAGAACGGCAACAGCCAGTATACAAGAACAAGGCTAACCTAGCACAGCATCTGTACAAGCTTCCCAAGCTCACGATGACTGTCTCAGTCTTGCTGGACCTTGAACTGGTCAGTCGTGGACTTATGCTAAACTGCCTATTGTATAAATAGTGTTCATCGTGAGTCCTTGGGACTCGTTCTCTGCTGGGTATCTGTGCTTGGCGCCTGCAGTCAGGAAATGATGTCAGCAGGATCCCTGGAAATATCCTTTGCCTCTGAGGAGGAAGACGAAGATGTTGTGTTCTCTTTGACTGCTTACTTAATTTTTTGACACATGATCATTTCATGTAGCCTAGGCTGGTACTGAGCCTGCTATGTCAAGTAGGATGACATCATGCCTCCTGCTCCTGAGTGCTAAGATTATAGCATGGCCTCCAGTTTAGAGCCAGTTGATCAAGTGCTAGGGGTTGAACCCAAAGCAGCATGCATGGTAGACAAGCAGTCTACTGACTGAGCTCCACTATAGCCCTCAAGTGTCTTACGTGGGATGAATTTCACATTCATACATCTGTATCAACCCCACTAGCCTTCATGTTGAGCTATTAACCAATTAAGGTTACAGTTGGTCTAATTACATGGTCCACATGCACTATGAACCCTGGTCTATTGCATAGTATCTTGCTGCTTCCTGACCAGATATCTAAGAGACTTGAGTCATATGTTCAGAAGGTCATTCTTTTCTTGGGCCAGTTGCCAACTTCCCATATCTTAGCCAATTATGAAATGAAGAGAATTTCCTCCCCTTTACTGAAAATATATGTGTCGTGTCATTGGGACACCAGTGGTTATTTTTTTTCAGACACGTTGGCTGTCTAAATCCACATCGAGGAATGAAGGTGGAGCCAGCGACAGGAATGTCAGACTACAACGGAGCATGCAAACACAACATCGCCAGCAATCATCAAAGCCAGCCCAAGCTTCTGAAGCCTGCAGTGGAGACAAATGAGCTCATGTTGTGTGCACAACTAAAAGAAGATGCAGAGCTGCTTGGGGACAGGTGGGAGAAGGGCAGCTGACAGATCCATCATGAAGGGTACAGAAAACAGGCAAGCAGGCTCAAAAAGTTCATTATTCCTGAAAGGAGCCCTCTCAGCCCCGGGTATTTCAAAGCCTCGTGGCAACATTGAACTTAAAGTTCCCAGAGATGCCATGTGCTAAAGAATATTAATAAGCCAGCATTAGTTGGGCATTGCATTAGCTACAAGAAGGTTCAATAATAGCTAAGCAGGGTTGGGATGGGGGAATCCAAATACTATTTTCTCTGACAATATCCTTACACTCAGTATAACCGGCTTTCTGTCAGATAGTCAGAGACTTGGCATCATCTGGAGGATAGTACAGTGAATGGTCAGATACTTGCATAATTTATTTTCATTCATTGGGGCATTTATATTACTACTAATTGTTTGAAGATAGGCATGACATTTTTTTTTCTCTCATTCTTCAGGTAGTTGCTTAGGCCCATGGATATAAAACAATGTGGATTAACAAGGCATCTTCAAAGCAGAGCACTGAAAATAGCAGTAGGTGCCAAACTTTCAGAACATCCAAGGAGTGCTTGCTTCTGATCCTCTTTGTTACTAGGTTGCCATGGTGACGAGAGGGTTTGGACTCCAAGGAGACTGGTTAATAACCATGATGCCACTTCAAGCAAGGTCACTCCCTGATAGGCGCTGTTCATCCCCCAAATTCAGAGAGATCCCATAGTCTATACACTTCTGTTTTTCTTGTCTATTGTCTCAGCGCTGGAGGGCAATGTACCAAGGTCACAACATCGGACACGGGTGACGTAGGAAGGCAGATGGGACAACAGAGGTGTCTCTGGAATACAGGCAGATTTCTACCCGCAGCTTTTCACAGCCATCGGGAGTGGGCTGGGGAGCCATGAGGTCTGAGTCCCGGGAGAGAAAGCACACTAACAGCTTCATACCAAGACTTAAAAGCTTGTTGTTTTGTTTTCTTTTCCAGAGTAAATCTTCCCCTGGGCAGCACGGGTTATAAAGGGACCCAGCCACACTTTAACCCCAACCTGTCAGGCAAGCTCTGGCACTAATTTAATCTGCATGCTTTTCAAATTAGTTCCTGTCTTGAAAACCCTGCGTTCGTTCATTCGTTCACATCTCAGCATTCCCTCGGGAGTCTTTGCTGTCTCTTCACCTGCAGGCTTCCATACAGACAATAATTGCTTCCCTAGCAAAGCCTCCTTCAAAGCGATGGAAAAGCTGCCAGCTAGCATCATCAGGAAGGAAGGAGCCCCAGGAAGCAGACTGGGCTCCAGGACTCCTCCATAGTGCCCAGCCCCTCCCCTGGAAGAAAACAAGCTCACTGTGAACCCTAGCCACACAGCTAGCTACAGGAAGCTTTTGGCCTAAAGTCATAATTCTAACTCAAGGTTCTAAGGACCCAACCGGATAAGGCATTTAATAATCCCATGTCACCGTCAAGCCCGAGTGAGGCTTTTCCTGGTGCTTTTCTCAATAGCACCCTGGCCACCTGAAAGTAATATCATTCACACTATGAATAGCAGTGGCTTCCCGTGCCCGGCTCTGTGAGGCAGTGGCCTTCAGTGCCTGGCTCTGTGGGGCAGGTTGACGTTTGCTTTGTCGTGCATGTGTTGCGCATGCGCGTGTTCTTCCAGCCGTCTTCCCAACCTTAGCGTGGATGTACACCCTGGTAAATATTTGTGTCAACATTCAGAATCATCTTGCAGCCTCAATTCTGCTCCTCATTCATGTAACACACAGATATCTCAGGAAAGTATTCTCAGAGAGGTTTTTTTTTTTAATTTATTTTTTGAATTATCAGATCAGCACCACTTGGAAAAAGTTCCGGTTAGTGGAGGGGTTTTTTTTTTTCCTCCTCAAGACTTAAGTGTGAATAACAGGCTCTTGAGTGGCTTAAAAACATACTTAGGCTCTGAGCCTCAGGCTTCCTATAGATAAAATGTAATTTTGTCTATGGTTTAGATAAATAAGTATATCTACCACCCTTACAATGTCTGTCACACACTAAGCATGTAGGTCAGATGAATCCAGTCATGATGATACGGGATTCTATTTGGATGGTATGGCTTCTATTCAGTGGGACATCTGTAAAGCTGGCTCTAACTCAAACCCTGGAGACAGACTGCCTGGATTTGAAACCTGAAACGTGTGCCGCTAACCCAAGGGCCTCAGATGAACCAACTGCTTCCTTCAGTTTTAGTTTCCACAAATTAAAAACCGATGTCCACACATCTATTGGCTTTACCATGAGTATTGCAAAGCAAGTCAGCATTCAAACAGCTGACTCAGCATGTTCATCCAGATGAAGGGCAGCAAAAGACCAAAGAAATGATTCCAGGCAAGTCCGGCGTAGTAACACAGTGAACTTATGCGGTACTTACAGGAGCCTGAGTGACTCACACAGCTGCATCACCAAAGAGCCCATTCCAGCATGGATGAAGATCCCAAAAGCTGCATCCTCGGACCTTTTGTGTTACTCATGGGCAGCTTCTTTGAAGAGTCTCCTCCTCCACCCCAGTGATGTCACGGTTTATGTCACATTACCATGGGGAGGGCCTGCTTAAGAGCCTGTGAGCCGCATGAGTTTTGGAGTCTCCTTCCTTTAGGAGTGAGTGTTTCAACTCAAAGGAAGTGCCTAGCTCCCTCTAAGTTTCTTTCGGTCCTTGTTATTAGTGTGCTTAGAATAGTACTAGGTCTAGCAAATGCACGCGTGTGCTACCGATGGCTTGTCCACTTTTGGTGCAGCCCAGTGAATGTAATCTGTGAGCACTGAGGGGGGTGTCTGGACCTTGATGGCTATGTGACAGAGCTGGTATGTATAGCCCCAACAATTCAGCCATGCAGGCATATCTAGAACATAGGGTCATTCCAAGACAGGAAATGAATGATGCTTTTCTTTAAAAATGACCAGCAGGTTAGACTGTCATCCCTTAGGAAGGGTCTTGGATTCCGGGCTGATCCCTTTCAGTTGCTGTGGCTCAGGTTCTAGCGTGACAGATGAAGCCACATCCCTCCGGAGAACAATTTCACAGTAGCATGAACAGTCAGAGCTAGCATCTAGCCAGGAAGTAGTTTTGCTTGTTGTCTCAACACCTAGCGATACTTAAGACTTTTAAGTCAGATCAGGGTTTGGGACAGAGAGGAAATAAAGATTCCCCCAAGAAGGTCATGGTGGAGCACAGCTGTAATCACAGCCCACAAGAGGCCGACGGGAGAGGCTTGTGGTACACACACACACACACACACACACACACACACACACACACACCACCATATATACCAGTTCTGTTGCTTAGAGGACACCATGCCCTTAGTTGATGGACTACTGACTAGGCTGCATGACTTCCAGTCACACAGAACAGTTACAGAAGGAGTCTAGTCTCTCTGCAGTTATACAAAGAGGCCTGAGTCATGTTCCACTCAGTGCCTGTTCCACTCCACCTGGATGCTGGTTTGGGGGTTAGAATCCAGGCCCTCTGGCTGGGAGCAAGCACCATTATAGCTGAGTCATCTCCTGACCCTTAGATGGCCATACTCACTACTTGCCCAAAGAATAGAATTGCATTAACTGGCTTATATGAGCATATATTCAATCTTGACTACCCAGTAAATTCTCATGGTACTACCTGAGAATGGCCACAAACCACTGTTACCCACCGACATTTTCCAGAGTTCTGCAGCAAGTCCGCAGGCTAAAACTTAGAATCCCATGTCTCCTTCAAGGGATGGGGACTACATCTGGGATTTAACTGGAAAGCAGGGGTGGGGGACCTGGTAATAGATAATGAATTTAGTATAGCTTGGGGTATAGTGAGCATTCTGAGGGTCAGGAGATGACTCAGCTATAATGTCCTTTGCACCAGTTCACAGCTCTACACCTCTTTATTTCCATTCTGGACTTAGGGAGGAGGAACTCACAACTCAAATAAACCTTGATAAATCTTTGTTGGTCATTGGGGAGCTGGGATGGATGCTGTCTGGACAAAGACACCGACCTACACTAATTTTTATTTTATTGCACTTTCCACTAACAGGGTCGTTATTCACTCATGGAATTTGTGCCACATTTTGATACAAGAGTATATTTTGGATGATCAAATCCAAGTAATTAACATTTTTGTTGCCTCAAACATTTATCATTTCTTTGTGTTGGAAAAATTCCAAGTTTCCTCTCTTTGCCGTTTAAATATTAACTGTATTTACCCACTGCTCTACCAAGCACTGGAAATCCTCATCTCCTCTAACTTTATCTCAGTATCCCTTCTCTGATCCACTCTGCCCTTGCTGGTCCCACTACTCCACTTCTGTGGTACCAACAACCATTTAAGCTTTCAGAAGGTGAGTAAGAAAATAAGACATGCTTCTTTCTGTGACTGGTTTATTTCACTTAATATAATGTTCTCCAAGTTCATCCACAATGTGTAAAGAACAAGAGTTTACACTTTCGTGCTGAATTGCACTGCAGTGTATGCCTACCCATCCATCCACTGCTGGACCCTTGGTATGCTTTCATATCTTGGAGATTGTAAATAGGGCTGAAATAACTATGTCTCTGTCTCTCTCTGTGTGTGCATCTGTCTGTCTGTCTGTTTGCCTGTCTTTGTCTCACTCTGTGTGTCTGACTGTTTCTGTCTCTGTCTTACTATTTCTGTCTGTCTCTCTGTATGTCTGTCTCTCTGCCTATTTCTCTCTCTATCACTCTGTCTCTGTTGTCTGTCTTCCTGCCTATTCCTCTCTCTATTGCTTTTTCTATCTGTCTGTCTGTCTGTCTTTCTGTTTCTATGTGTGTGTGTGTCGGTCTCTGTTTCTTTGTGTGTGTCTGTCTGTCTCTGTGTCTGTCTGTGTGTTTGTCTGTCTCTTTCTGTACATGTTTACATGTATGTGGGTATATGTATGTGTTTGTAGGTGTGCATGCATGTGTGTGTCCACATAACTTTACTGAGACAAAGGTCACTGACTTGGCTCTGATGGCTGGCCAGCAAGCCCCAGGCCCCACTCATCTCCACCTCCCTAAGACCTAAGGTGAGATTGCAAGCATACACCCTGACTCCCAGGTTCTCATGTTTGTACAGCAAACACTTTACCAACTGAGCCACCTCCCCAGGCTTAGATTCCTTTGTTTCTCTTGAATGTTTGCATCTTGCATGCCATCAGGCCGATTGGTAGTACTATTTTCAGATTTTATGTTGTTTGCAATAATGGGTATATTAATTTACATTTCCATCAACAATGTTTACAAGTTTGCTTTGGAGAATAAGCCCTTTTTATACCACATTATCTTTGCAAACAAGAGAATGCTCCTTGTTGTATATCTTGTGGCTTTGATTCTGTAAACTTCCCCTCAATTTTTAAAAGTCAGACAATTTCTCACATTATGAGCTTGACTTTGTGATGCCCGAGGGTTGAATTACATAGTCAGTCAATCATTGACTTAACAGAATTTCACTGAAATTGCTCGGATCACTGTAGATCTTGCTTTGGTCGATAACACATGGGGGAAGACTTCATCATTTAGTGAAAGAAAAGAAAAGCATAAACACATACCTGCAATAATTTCAGACAATACAGTGGATGAGAGAAAATGTAATCATGTGCTATAGAGGGATTAAAAATGACATGACTGTCTGTAACACTAGACAAGAATGAGCACTGATCAGAAAAGGTGCAAGGAACGCCTGAGAGGCAGGATGGCAGCACAGCATCCCTGATACTCTATGGTTTATACGTGAAGTGTTTCAGAAGGCTTGGCCCCTGACTTGGAAGGTGACTGACCATGAGGGGCTAACTTGATCAACAGGCTATAATGAGGAAGTCCCTGCTTTGAGGAATTAAATTGTGGGGTTTGTGTCTTTGAAGGCAACCATCTCCTCCTCCTCTGTCTGTCTGTCTGTCTGTCTGTCTGTCTGTCTGTCTCTTGCTTTATGACCACCATGAGGTGAGCATCTCTGCTCTTGTACTTCCTTCTACCATGACGTTCTGACTCATGTTCCAAGTGAGCATGGCCTGAAGCTCACTTTTCTTCGTTTAAATTGTTTCTCTCGGGTGTTACAAGATTGAGGAATCTAAGGCAGAGCAGATTCTTGGTTAAACATAAGATTTATGGGTTTTCAAAACAGAAAGGGAGTCTGTGCTGTGAATCAGTGATGGGTGTGTGATGGAGAGACCCTCACAGGGGCAAAGCTAGACACAGGGGCCATTTGTCTTAGGCCTTGTGGTGGGCTGAAAGATAGCTTCCAAATACATACCCTAGGAGTCCAGATCTATGAATTAATGGGAACTTTTCTGAGAAAAGGTCTTTCCATATAGAGTAAAGGTTCTCAAGATGAGCATATCCTGGATGAGGGTCGGTGTTAATGAAGTAAGAAGTAGAAGAGGAAATACAATGTGAGAAGAAAGTGGGAGTGGAGAGGAGAAGAGAGACAAGAAGAAAGGACAGCGTGAATGAGACAGAGGTTAGAGTAAGGACCAAGAATGCTAGGAATAGCAACCACAGAAATGAAGAGGAAATGTAGACTGAATTCTCCTAGGAGTCCTCAGAAGGATCCAAGGCTGGTAGCCTTAGAGATGGACTTCTGGTTTCCAGAACTGATAGAAAATCAACATGATATTTCTAGTCATTGCATTTATTACAACTAATTAAGATTGCACTGGAATTGAATATAGAAGTCCCAACAACTCAAAGAACCCTCTGTTGTTCCCCTACAAGCTGATACTCTATATTGGCACTGTATCCAGCTCCTAGGGAACCAGGCCAGAGCCCTCACCAATTCTTCCCCTTCCTGGGAACATCTGCCTTTCAATTCTGAATGTTCTAGGAAATTTATAAGACATTCTCATTGCACTGAAACTCAAATCACTTCAATTTGGACAGTTCAAAAAAAATTACATCTGTATGTTTGAAAATTCAGTTCTATTGTTGAGCACATCTTGGCAGCCATCCTTGTACCAGGCTTAAATTATCTTTCCGGTATTATCAAGATTCAACAGTAGCACTAATTGTACTGGGACCAACTCTAATAGCTTCAAATAATTATTAGAAATTGCTCATTATCTCCTTAAAAACTATATATATATATTAAGATGCTGGCTCATTGAGACTGGAAAGGACATGGACTTCCATTCTGTGGCTCATGTGAATCAGGGCATTGTTAAGAAAAATAACCATCTGTGGGTTGGTGGGTGCCAGCTTAAAATATTGACTGTCCTGGTTGATTGACAAGCTAGGTCTTCTTGAGATATTAACCTCAGCTTTTATATTTGATGTTCAAACTATAATATGGGATAATGAAGGAAAATGATTTTGTTTTTTAAAATATATATAGTTTTATTATTACATAACTATATCATTCCATCTTCCTTTTTGTTCCTCCAGACCTCCTATGTACTTAGCTTTTTCATTTTTTTTCAAATTTAAAAAAATTGTGAGTTTGTGTTCTTTGCATGACTTATATACACCTCAGGGATGTGCTCTTGACATTTTTTAGGCCCCCATCATTTATGCCTTAAAAGAGCAGCACAAGTTTCATCTTTAAAATATTTCTCCTAGATTAAATGCAAAAGGCTAAAACTCTTCTCCTAAAAGTGGTCTTTTTCTTCTATAGAATATCTGTTTCTGTTCATTTCTACTACTGCTAGACTGTGTTGGCAAAAAGCATTTGGATTCTATCATAATTTTCACCCATCCATCATCCATCCATCCACCCATCCATCATCCATCCATCCATCTATCCACCCATCCATCATCCATCTATCCATCCATCCATCCATCTGCCCATCCATCATCCATCCATCCATTCATCCATCCATCCATCCATCCATCCATCCATCCATCCATCCACCCATCAATGGATACATCCACATGATCAGAGTTCACTCATTTATACAACCATGTAAATAATCTCGCATCCTCAAATCCAGGTATACATTCATGAATGATGTATCCATCAATCTATGCATGCAGTCACATATCCATGCATCCATCCACACATCTATCTATCTATCTATCTATCTATCTATCTATCTATCTATCCATGTATCATTCATACATCCATGAACATGCATAGTAATCCATTACTACATTCAGTTATCCATGCATTCATAGACCTGCCAACATACTCATGTACCCATGCACCCAAGCACCCATGAACACAGACCCACATAACTCTAACTTATATTATTTCAAGCACTCATTTACAAACATTTCTTCTCTGTTTCCCATTTTCTCCATTTCTAGAACACTTACTCTTTCTAGCTTCAATATTTCTTTCATTAGGTATGATTATTCTTCTAAAACATTGTTCCAGGTACCCAAACTTTCATTTTAGTTAGCATGAAGATCAAGATTTTTGTTGGAACTTTGACTAGAAGTTGTATTTCTCAATGTCTTACAAACATTAGTTATTATCTGGCATCTCCACCATAGGCAAGTTTGATGACGTAGATGCAGTGTCCTCTATGGGTGATTAGACCACAGGAGTAAAATGTGTAAGGAGAGATCATCATAAACATGGAGTGGATAATTCACCTACATGCATTATAATTGATTCCGTCCCTACCTAAACTGGTTCTATCCTGAAGACACCTTATAGCTTCTGCATGGTGTAGCTATATCTCTATTCTTCAGTAGCAAACAGGATGGGCAACCAGCTCTCAGGAAAGTGCTGGGGAAAGGGAGTGTAACTACATTCTTGGTCAACACCCTGGTCATTCCAACAAGCCCCATAACTCTGCCTTCAGATCACTGTAGCAGGGATTGGTTGCTTTTTCTCCACCCTAAGTCTAGGACCTAGAGGAGCCCTTATATGCTTGGCCGCCTCCTCTCTTTCAAGTACTTCCAAGGTTGAAGGAAAGGCACCTGTAGTTGCTGTCTTACCACACTGCTAGGTACATACCTCTCTAAAAATTGTCTTTTAAAAAAAATAACACAATAAAGAATACACCTCAAATTTAGAGCCACCAGCAGGTGACATTCGTAACCTGACTTTAAATAGCATCACCTCACTTCCAGCTTGCTTTTTATAAGGCACGGCTTCCACACATGACATCTGCTACTATA
The DNA here is from genome assembly GCA_902729485.2 of Mus minutoides. NCBI lineage: Eukaryota > Metazoa > Chordata > Mammalia > Rodentia > Muridae > Mus > Mus minutoides. Next base: position 2,289,376 of record LR749620.1, on the reverse strand, counting down.
AATGCTGGTGGTGTTTTCCCCTTTACAGTGGTGACATGAAGTTTAATTCTGGAATAATAAAACAAGAAAAACAGCACATAATAATTATAAACACATGCGAAATCACAGTCTGGTATGTGAATGGCTGAATTTAATCCCACAACACTTCTTTAAGGTGACTAATGTTCGCACTTATAAACAGGGACAGAGTTTCAGTGAGGTATTGAAATTGCCTTAAGCCACACACACAGTGGAAAGTTGAACTTTCTAACAGAGTTAAATGAACCGAAACCATGAGTCGGTCGCCTTGCTCTCATGCTGGTGAATCTGAGCCAGGTCCCCCCTCCCCAACAAGCTTGGGACTTTGCTAATTGCCTGATATTAAGTGGCCAGTTAGACACTCAGTGTTGAATTGAATCGACATTGATGTAGCTCTTACCACATATGCCACCTGATGGCCTTACACCTGCCATTGTGGCTTCAGTGACCCCATTTCTTCCTTTTGTCACTGTCATGGAGACATTGCCCTGTTGCACACATTCACTGATGAGGAAAATGGAGGTTCAGGAAGATGAGATCAGGAGGTATATCCCATCTGGTAGTCAGGATGCCACCTGACCTGGAAGGCTTGCACTTGCTAACTGCTGCAGCTGAAGACACCCTGATTCCCGCGGAGGCAAATGACCAAGAGTGTGCGGACGGACTGCCCATGGCTGCCTCTCCTGCAGTCTCGCACTGGAACCAGGCGGAGGCACCTTGGACTCTTCCTCTTGGTTGGAAGCTCCAGTGGTCATTGCGTCGAGGTTCCTAGCACTGGTCTCAGGTGCGTGCCTTCCTCTGCTGCTTAATAAGATCATTTTGCATCCAGCCTCACCCATTATCTGCAGGTTTCATTCTTTTGGTTATTTGTGTGCTACAAACTGGACACTGGCCTTTGGTGTTGGGAGCTTGGGTGACCACTCATTGCCCAGCACTGCCAAGCCAGACTCTGCAGCACTCAGGGAGGTCCTGTGGTTGTCACTGTGCTAACACACACCTGATATTACCAGGCCACGTGAGTGACCGACCTGGACTGAGCTTTGTCTGCCCCCAAGCCTACATATTTCAGCCTCATCCTGTCACTCTGGATGAACGCTAACTAAATCAACTCACAAATTTCACTGTATTTGTTTCCTCTGTCTAAGAAGAAAATGTCAAAAACTATTTAATAAAACTGTTCCATCTAAACACACAAACTTACCAAGGAGCTCTAGGCCTTCGCTATAGAAACTGGGATGAGAGTTTCTAGCTGAAGTGACCATAGGCAAAGATGGAGGCGATGCTCCTCATGACCAACAAACACGATGTTGGTGGGCTGCAACACATATCCCAATGCACAGGCTGGCATATACACATACAAACATGTGCATACATACACATACCCACACAGAGACACATACACAAAATATACACAACACAACACACACAGAGAATTAAAACAAAGGAAAACATAAATGTTGCAATCAAACTATCTTAAAAAAAATAGAATCAAAACTACCTTGTACACTGATTCTCTGAGCCCTAGTGAGGTTATATTTGGTTTTCTGTTTGTTTGTTTGTTTGTTTGTTTGTTTTTGTTTTTGTTTTTTGAGACAGGGTTTCTCTGTATAGCCCTGGATGTCCTGAAACTCACTTTGTAGACCAGGCTGGCCTCCAACCCAGAAATCCACCTGCCTCTGCCTCCCAAGTGCTGGGATTAAAGGCGTGCGCCACCACAATAACGGTGCGCCACCTCACAATGGCGAGGTTGTATTTGTATATGAGCTTGATAGAAGCTTGATATGCTTGATGCAAGCTTAGAGTCATCTAAGAGGAGGCAGTCTCAACTGAGAAAAGGCCCCCAGAAGATACGGCTGTGGGCAAGCTTGTAGGGTGGTTTCTTAATTAGTGAATGATATGGGTAGGTTCAGTCCAATGTAGGTGGTGTCACCCTTGGGCAGGTGATCCTGGGTGCTATGAGAAAGTGAGCTGACCAAGTCACAAGGAGCAACCCTTTAAGGAGCACTCTCCCATGGCCTCTGCATCAGCTCCTGCCTCTACGTTTCTACCTGTGTTTGCTGGGTGATGGACTGTCACATGGAAAAGTAAGTCACACCCTTTCCCAAGTCATTTGTGGTTATGGTGTCTTGTCACAGTAATGGAAAGCTTAGCTAAGAGAGGAGGTAACTAGAGATAAATGAGGTTCTAAGCCTTTGATTCTGACCCCAGAGTCATTAGTGTCCTTAAAAGAGACAAGAATGCTCACCAACAGCTCCAACAGACACACACCCATGAAAGGAGAGGACAGGGTAACCTCTACAACACAGGAGAAGGTCCTTCCAGACACCCAGTTCTAGCAGACTTCCACTGTAGTCTTGTGAGCCTCCAGTGCTGGAAGAAAATAACTCTGTTCTTCAAATATCGGTCCAGTCTGTGATATTTTGCCATGGCAGCCTGAGAACACCAAGACAGATGGTAATTAATTTGATCTGCCAGAAAGGTCAGACATGGCGAATTAAAGCTCTATTTAAATTAACCACAAAGTAAGCATGGTTATTTATCTATGAAACCTACCTGAGAGTTGGAGAAGCTCAGAGTGTACAATGTATATCTCTGGAGACCCTAGGGAACAACAACCCAGAGACCCCCAGAAGGACATGTGTGTGTGTGTGTGTGTGTGTGTGTCTGTCTGTCTGTCTGTCTGTCTGTCTGTCTGTCTGAGAGAGAGAGAGAAAGAGAGAGAGAGAGAGAGAGAGAGAGAGAGAGAGAGAGAGAGAGAGATTCCCCTGGCCCTGAAGATAACGTCTAGACACGCCTCAGGCTAGCAGCAGATTTGCTTAGTCAGTCTTTCTCCAAAGTGAAAGCTGCCTTGTTTACTTCTTTTCTGTTTATAAAAATAACACACTCTTATGTGGAAAATAAACCAGCAATTTTACTACATAGAAAGGAGAAAGTAAGAGCTGACACAGCCCCTCCGCTCAGAATCACTGCTGTGAAATGCTGCGAACGACTATGCAGACCTGTTCCTCATTCATTCCCATGTATATATAGACACAAAGAAATGATATATAGGCTTCAGAAATAAACATTGGATCGCATAGCATTACAACTCTAGTTTCAAAGCTGCCTTTCTCACTCAAGAAAAGTGCCAACATAGCACACATCATCTCAGAAGCCAGCCTGCCTGGTTTAAATCCCAGATCTGCACTGCTAACTGGGAAGGCTGGCTTCTCTAACACTCATATTCTTAACCTGGAAAGTGGACACAAGCAACTTCTGTGTCTTAGGAATGTTCTAAGGAATGAAACGGCTTGGTGTCTGGAGTATACTTTGGATTATGCCTAGGATATAGGAAGTATCATAAAAGAAATACATAAGACACATACAAACAAGTGCATACATATTCCCACACAGGTGTACACACACACACACACACACACACACACACACACACACACACCTCTTTATATGATGTTTGAACCCATGGCTCCATGCATGCTAGGCTAGGACTCTACGGTCTGAGCTACATCCTCACTACCCTGGAAGGCTCAACACTTAGCTCCTGGGGAGGTGGGTACAAATTGATGGGGTGAAGAGCTGGGTGTGTTGTTCTAGCTGCAGTTCTTCCAGACTGCTGCCACTGAGGAACCTATAGGAATCAGGCGAGAGGAAGGAGAATAACACTTTCAATGACTAACAAGGGAACTGAACTCAATTTAAAGAAGTAGGGTGAAAACTCACACGGTGGTTTTTGCCTGCCCAGTCTCATATCTTGCATTGAGTTCTGGGACTTTGACTTTCTGTAGCAACTGGCCAGTCCATGTCTCATCTCTTAGTCACACGTGAGTGAATTACTGAGCCCAGCCAGCACTGCCTCTCCACCTATGGGAGTGTCTCAGTTAGATTTTCCTTGATGTGAAGAGACACCATGGCCAAGGCAACTGTTAGAAAGGACAACATTTAATTGGAGCTGGCTTACAGTTTCAGAAGTTTGGTCCATCATCACCATGGAAGAAAGAATGACAGTGTGCAGCATGACATGGTACTGGAAAAGGAACTGAAAATTCTACATCCTAATCAGAAGGCAACCAGAAACTGAATCTTCTGCACTGGGCAGAACTTAAGCACTAGGAGCCCTCCAGGCCCGCCTACACTGTGACGCACTTCTTCCAACAAGGCCACACTTCTTAAGAGTTATTTTCATGTGGTAGTGACCACAGGACCTGATAGAAACAACTCCAAAGGAAAGATTTCTAGTTCATGGCTTCTATCTGCCATGGTGAGGAAGGTAGGGTGGAACAGCTCAGGACATGGTGGTGGGAACATGTGGCAGAGGCTGTTCCCATCTCAGTGGGCTAATAAACAAAGAACAAGGCAGCAACAGGGTCTAACTTTCAGAGGCCAACCCTTAGCATCCTGTTCCCTGCATCATTCCGTTAGCTTCTCAAGCCTCCACAGCCTCCCAGATCAGTGTCGGCTGGGGATTGGCATTCAAAACAAGAGCCTCTGAAGAAAGAACAAATTAGATTTAAGCTGAATGGTCTCTACCCATTGAAAGCAGCCGTCTTGTCTAACAGACACCTGATCATGGCCCTATCCCTCTTTCCCAACCAATCCAATCCCAACCTAATTGTTCTTCTTCCTCAACCATAAATAACAATGAAGTACATAGCACTAAATGGCTTAAGGAAGTGGCTTACCTACACCAGCAGTGTGCCTAGCATTCCATCACACACACACACACACACACACACACACACACACACACACACACACACACACGGACAGACAGACAGACAGACAGACAGACGACATAGACACACAGATCTAAAATATTTATAATGTGATGAAAGTTTCATGGATTCGGTAGCCAAGTAAAGAACGTTACCTTGGGTAAGAGGCCTGCATTTTTCTCAGATTTCTATGCTGCCTCAAGACACTTTCCATTAGCTCTAGGTCTCTCAGGGTCTTGGTGACTCTGACTCTTTTTATCTCTCTGTTTCTCCTGCTCGGGAGCTCCACATATTTCTTTCCTTCTTTTCTCTCAGCTTCTCTCTGAACCACACCAGCATCTCCAGGCTCAGCTTCTCCACCAAATGCTTCTCCAATGTATTACTGAAGATAGCAAAGGAAATTCAAGTCCCATCTCTGAAGACCATTTTCATCCTAGTATATCAGACAGAAACATGTCAGATAGGAAACACCTCAGCCATGTGGTGCTGAGTGGCCAGGTAACAGGTTATCCCTACTTAACAAAATAAAACAAAACACTGTAATTTTTGGTAACCTTCAGTCGACCATAGAGGTCCTTCTTTGTAGGCATTCTGGTTGAAAAATAAGGAATACTAACATCAGTGGCCTGCACAGTTACTCTTACATTTGCAGAACCTGGGTTTTTCTGGCACTATCTTAAATCAGAAGGTGAGTAAGTTATCTGACTATCAGGGATGCTCCTCAAACCAGTCACTGAGACCTGGGAGACTGAGGGCCAACGGAAAGTTTCTTCAGATAGAATGAAAATCTGAGGAAAAAGTACCCCTTACCCAATGTAAAGTAGCCACTGAATCCACATTTTTATTGCATCACACGTAACCACAAAAAAGAACATTTATTTATTTATTCATTCATTTATTATTAATTAACTTCAAAATAATGACTTTCAGAACTTAGGTCAAACAGTTGCTCTAAGAGCACACTGATAGAAAGAGGCAGAGTACAATATGAGACTCAACCAGGCTGAGGCAAACCAAATGACCTTTGTATTAATCACTTGTGCAAAGCTGCAGCAGGACACATGAGAGTACAGCCCAGGAAAGGCCGACCTTGGCTCTGGGTCCTGGAGGGTTATGTCTGTGGTTACTCAGCTCCAGGGAAAAAAAGGGTAAGAACATCAGGTATCATGGTGGTGGGAAGGTGGGTAGGAAAGAACTTTTCACTTAATAGCTGACCACAAAAAAAGAGGGGTAGGGGAGAGAGATTTCTAAGGACCTACCTGTACATCTACAGACCTGCTTTCTCCAATTTACACCCCACTTGCCTAGAGTTTCCATTGCCTTCCAAAATTATACTACCAGTTAGGGATTCCAGCTTTCACATAGGGACCTGTGGGGACAGTTCACATTTAAGCCACCAACAATCACATTTATTACCATACATTTCTTTCTGGAGACTTACATCCCTGGTCTCAAGCACTGTACATGCTAGAAGATACTTCTACACACACACACACACACACACACACACACACACACACACACACAGGGGCCTGGGAACATGGTGTGGAAGGATGTCTGACCTTCACATTTTACCCCTGCACAGCAAGCATGTCTGAGAAGACACCAGAATTTCCTGCTGCTTCTAGTAAGTCTCTGGCTGTGCGAAATGATGACAGTAATGTCTATGGGACAATTTTCATGTACACCAATGTGGTTGAGACATGGCCACTAGAAACTGGACGTGATCAGACTCAATTACTAAGTCATCACATTTTTATTAGGCCCAGGGTACTGTCACCATGGTTTTCTGTCTGAGGCTTTAGCATCAGGCTTTTTCTCCTACTCGCTTATATTCTGGTGCAAAAGGAACATACTGTAGAAAGAGCATGTTTCCTTCTGTGTGGATTCCAGTTAGCTCTCAGGCAGCAGAATCTAGCAAGGCATTGGGTAGACCCACACTGGAACATGCCATGTCTTGTTTCCCTAAGTACTTCCTGCAAGATTTCACTCTGTGAAGCCTCGAATGGAGATTCTGGGAAACAAAATGGTGTCATTTATTGCCTGGGTCTTGACTCAGTCTACATCCCAGAGATACCTTATGCTAGGTTAGGTGCCAGGTACTATTTGGGATGCTGGGGTTCTAACACGGGTAAGTGATGGTCCTTCTTTTTATAATGCTTATGGTTAAATTTGAGAAGGCAGTATTATGCAAAAATGTCACAAGCAGAAAATGCTGTAGGGAAGACAAAGCAGGTGGAGGGAAAAGCCTGCCAGGACAGGAAATGTTGTAACAGGGTTCCAGAAGTGTAAATTAATACTGCTCTTGTGGAGGATGCATTGAGGATGCTATCTGAAAGAAGACATCTGCCTGGGAGTTGAACTCCTGGATGATAATGCTCTTCCTTCCTTCTTTTCTTTCTTTCTTTCTTTCTTTCTTTCTTTCTTTCTTTCTTTCTTTCTTTCTTTCTTTCTTTTCTTTTTATCCATTTGGTAGATATCTTTTTAATTGTTACTAAAATGAAATTATAATTTTTTATTAGATATTTTCTTTATTTACATTTCAAATGTTATTCCCTTTCCTAGTTTCCCCTCAGAAAATCTCCTATCCTCTTCCCCCTTTTCCTGCTCCCCAGCCCACCCACTCCTGCTTCCTGACTCAGGCATTCCCCTATACTGGGGCATAGAGCCTTTACAGGACCAAGGGGCTCTCCTCCAGTTGATGACCGGCTTGGCCATCCTCAGCTACATATGTAGCTAGAGCCATGAGTTTCTCCGTATATTTTCTTTGATTGGTGTCTTAGTCCCAGGGAGCTCTGTGGTTACTGGTTAGTTCATATTGTTGTTCCTCCTAGGGGGCTGCAAACCCCTTCAGCTCCTTGGGTTCTTTCTCTAGCTCCTTCACTGGGGACCCTGTGCTCTGTCTAATGGATGACTGTGTGATGCTACTGTTTCCTGGTTGTGTCCCTGAGAAATGTCTTCCTTCCTCTAGGAATGAGTGTTCTCATCCCTACAGCAGGAGGAATTAAGGGCTGGGGAGATGGCTCAGTTGATCAAGTACTTGCTGTTCATGTATGAGGATCAGAGTTCAGATGCCCAGAACTCATGTTAAAAGCTGATATTGGTGCAGTCCATCTGTAAGGCAAGCCCACTCTGAACAGTGAAATGTGTGCTGTTTGCATAGAACTTAGTGAGCACAGGGATGAGGAGACACAGAACACAACACAGCCAGTGTCAGTGCAGGGTTTGATGCTCACCTGTATCCCGTGCATGGTCATGTAGCTACACTGTATATACTGACCCTGGAGACGTACCCCTCTCCTTCAGAGCTCTATACTGGCTCTTCAGTCTTCAGTCCTGCTTTGGGTACAGTGATGCCACTGTAGATAAGAGTGACTTGACTTTACCCTCAGGTTCCAAGTGTTGGGACAGAAATAGTTATAAGTGAGTTGAAGAAAACCCATGGATAGCATGATGTAAGAGAAAATGCCACAAAGAGGGTAAACTGAGGTCATGAGATGGGGTGGGATGGCTTCATCATAACTGTCAAAATGACACAGGCCTGACTTAGTGTTTGTCCCCAAACAGATGCTCACTGACAGCTTATGCTTCAGGCCCCGTCTGGTGACAGCTCATTTAGACAATGCAGCAGACTCCCTTCTAATCCACAGTTCCACTCTCTAAAGTTTCAGCAGCCCATGGCCAACATTTATCCACAACATTAAGTGAAAAAATTCTAAAGTTGAATCTTAAGTGCTCGATTGCATAATGTTGTAGACAACGTGATGACATCTCAGATCTCTCACACTGTCCCACATGGAACACGAATCATGTTTAAGCACTGTATCCACACTGTATATGTTACTTACCCTTCAGTCATGTGGTAGACATCTCACTTGCCATGCTCCTGAAATGTTTGTGTTAAATCATAGTGTCTTAAAAGTCATCAAGGGAGGTGAGATTCCCCTTCTAGGGCTAAGTGGGTAATACAATGGGAGGATAGGAATCAATGCAGAATGGTCACAGATTCTGTAATAATCTGGGTAGAAATGGGTGAAGGAGTTAGATAGACACAGGCATGAGATCACTATTTGTGTGGTCAAGAGAGCAAGGTGGTAAAGCACATCTTGAGCCAGCAAAGTGATGAACCCCAAACTCTGTAGTAAAGAAGACTGTAGAATGAGGTAATGATTTGAGAATGAGATCCAGGGTTAGACTGGGTGTTAAGTCTAAGATTAGGGCTTGATATATAAGTGGTAATGCCACCTAGGCAAATGGGCACTGCAAATTTACCTCATAGGGAAGTCTAGGCTAGAATTATAAGATTTTGAGCCATGAGATTTCAGATTGTATTGAGTGCCACGAGACTGAGAGGGAGTCTAGATAGAATATAAAAACCATTTGAGAAAAGTGAGATTGAATTATATATACTCTAACATTAAATACTCAATATCTCACATGAATGTGCATGCATGACTGCAGGCACTAACTGTGGACTGTGAATGGAAGGCTATAGTTGTTTGCACTCTGGATACAATCTTTATAAGTTTGGTAACTCTGGACAAGTCACTCCATCTCCCTGAGCCTACTTTTACTGTCCATAAAAGCAGGCTCTGTTGTGTTCTGAGGTTGCCAAGGAGATCAGCAATTATATGTGCCAACCTCTAGTCACGTCTTGAGATGGTGGCTTATGGTAGTAGCCTTCATGACAGTTTTCCCTCCCAGCCTCTTCCTGCTCACCCATGTCTCCAGTTCTGCAGTTTCCGTGATTCCTGTCACATTGCTTCCTAATCTAACCCTAGACCCCCCAGCAGCAGAGGCAAACTGCTGCTCTCTGCGGGATCTCTTGATTTCAGATATCTTGCCCCCAAGTAATATCTGGCTCATCTAAGCCATCTCAAAACTTCTCATGTGTAAAACAGACTATTTGGGATGAGCCACTTTCTAAGCTGCATTCTAATAAGTGGTGTTCTTATTGTTATTATATTTGCTTTCAAATCAGCAAGTATCCTGATTAGATTCTGCAGATGCAGATGATATTAGCCAGTGGTGTGGAGAAGATAAAAGCTATTCTTAGGCAATCTCTCTCTTGATTAGTCCCTGATGCTTATTTGATAGTTCATGACGTCAGGAGATAATCTTGAGATGCTGTCAGCGGTGCTTGGAAGCTGCTGGAGAGACTGAGAATAACTGTGTGGTGCCACTGCACACTATCCAAGCTCTGCCTCAACCTCAACATCCTCCGGTAAGCACTTCCGAGGCCTGGCCTGAGCCAGGCACTTCTCGAAGGTTGTGTGTGAGGAACAGAAGAGGATGTGTTGAGATCTCAGGTTCAGGATCACTGGGCTCCAGAGTGGTCTTTCTTTTCCTTTTTTCTGTGTGTAGATGCTTAATTGTTCTCAGCCTCCATGCCTTCATGGGCAGTCTAGAGAAATAGTATCCATGCCTTGTGTCTTATTGTGAGGATTCTATAGAATGTTGCATGCCAAAGATCAATGATTTTAGTAGGGGCAGTGTGGCTATCCCACAAATACCAGTAGCAGACATCTTATTTAAATGCGTACAACAAGGCTTTCATGCTGTCTTCTCTTTCTCAACGTCTCCAAGCTAAAGAACAAAGAGAGGGAATGACCGATATGAAGACTCAAAGGGAGCAAGTTAGCTGAACTTGAGTTTGAGTTTCAGCCTTCCCACCTTGGAGTTAGTTTCTTTATACTATGTCCAAAACACCAAATGTGTGTCTGAAAGCTAACAAGCAAAGTTATAGGAAGACACATGCTGCCCTAGGCTCTAAGTAGACAGATAAACACAGAGTGCAAAGACCCATGCTAAGGCCTGAGAATGCAGCTTGGTTAGTAAATGTCTACCTAGATCACACAGAGCCCTAAATTCAATTTCCAGCATCCATTAGACCTAGGTGTGGTAGTGGATGCCTTGGGTCCCAGAACTCCAGAGATGGAGGCAGGAGGATCAGGAATTCAATGTCATCTTTAGCTACATAGCAAGTTTGAAAGGCCAGCCTGTATTTCATGAGACCCCTATCTCAAAACAGTAGCAACAAATAAACAATCCCCCCTATCCTCCCCCCAAAACAATAATAAGAAACAAAGAAAATGTGATCTTCCAGAAGATAGATTTATTGTATCCAACAGCTCACATTCACATATAGCAAATATTTATTGATTTTTCCAGAAGTGTCTTAAACTGGCCCAAATATAGAAGTAAATAAAGGTGGTATACAGGGTTAGACATAAGCCTCTGCCTTACAAAGTATGGAATTACACGGAAAGACTGATCCTGGGCAAGGAAATTGATGTCAGAACAATTTGTCTACAATGAAAATAGTTGGAGTCATTTGTGTATGCATCTGCACACAGTATTTAAATGGCGAGTTGTGGTGCTAGTGTACACAGTATTTAAATGGCGAGTTGTGGTGCTAGTGTACACAGTATTTAAATGGTGAGTTGTGGTGCTAGTGTACACAGTATTTAAATGGTGAGTTGTGCATGCATCTGCACACAGTATTTAAATGGTGAGTTGTGCTGCTGGTGAGCCAGAAAATGAAGTGAGAGGCCAGGGTTACATCATATACAGTCTCTCAGAAATGTCAGGTTTTCTCAAAATAGACATATCTATCACATGACTCAGCTCTCCCTTCAAGTAGGACTCCAAGTTAACATGACTCATGGATGTGTGTATTATTTGTACACTATTCATGGAATACAAGAAATCGAACCACCCAAGATATCCTTTAACAGATGAATGGATAAAGAAAATTAGGTACCTATATACAATAGAAGTATTCAGCCACAAGTAATAAAATCATAGTATTTATAGAAAATGATAGGTGAAATGATAGTCATACATAAGGAAATAAGCCATTCTCAAACAAATATCAAATGTGGCAATCACCTTTATCATCTGAGCCATCCCACTGGCCCACAGAATCTAGATTTAAACTCTGTGTGTACATGTGTGTGTGTATGTGTGCATGAATGCATATGTGTGTGTATGCATGTATATATATATGTGTGCACTTGTGCATATGTGGGTGTATGTATACATGTGTGTACATTGAATATGCATGCATGTATATGTATGTCTATGTATGTGCATGTATGCATGTGTGTGCATATGTGTATTTCTGCATATGTGTACATTTGTGCATATGTGTGTGCATGTATGCATGTGTGTGTACTTGCAGATGATGAAAGCAGAAAGGGGAACAAGAATGGAAGAAGCAATCTTAGAGGATGTGGAAGGATAGAGAGTCGGGGCATATGGCATGAAAGCAGAGCGGAGGACTACTTGGGAGAAGAAGGGGACCAGAAAGATGGGGAAAGGCAGAGAACAATCAAGGATGAATGAATTAGGACCAAGTATCTTCATAAGTATTAAGGATTCCACAGTAAAACCCATTATTAAGTATACTAACTTGGAACATTTATCAAAAGGAAATATCAAGTTTTTTAAATCAGAATTTATTGTTCAAAGTAAAATGTTTTCCAATGACATCCTAATATATGCATATCATCTAACTTGAGCATGCGTACCCAATTCGCTTTTCCTATTCTTTCTTCTTTACTCTCATGTCTTTCCTCTCTCCCTACATTTCACATATGAAAAAGGCCTGGGATTTATTTGAATGACGTCTTATTTCAGCTGGCAATGTCCAGTTCTTTACATTTCCTGCAAGTTTTTCTCTTTAGTTTTTATGGTGAGTAACACCCATTCTGGACATATGCCACATTTCCCTTTCCATTCTGTTTTATGAGTCCCTAGGCTGATTCCACAACCCCACAGTGATGAAACCTTAGCTTTTGTTATCAATATTACTAGTGTTGATATTCCTTAAAGGAAACTGAAGTTATTCTAGGTGAATGCAGAGATGCAGTGGGGGAATATGTTGACATTGTAGATATGTTGTTTTCACCTTAGTGAAGAGACATAAACCTTCTAAGAAGTTGACCAACCATGGCAAAAACAGCCTTGAAAAGGGCTAGTTTGGCAGCATGAAAACTGGCCTATTAGGCTGGATATCACACATAGAGATGACAGAGGAAGGACCTGCTTATCAAGCTGAATTATGCAACCCTTATAAAACTTCATAATGAGAATCTGATTCTTCCTCCCCCAATGGCTCTAAAGTGAAGATGTTTGTTTGTGATGTGGAGTAAATCTAGGGCACTTGTTCCAAAAATAACCACAGTATGACAGAGGGAGGGAGTGGGTTGGGCATACAACACCCTCTCCTTGACCCATTCCTCTTGTACCTCTCAAGGCCAGACAGGATCCGGGACTAGAAGACAGAGTCTTTCTGGCCCACCCTTGACCTTCTGAAGTGTCTCACCTGAAGCCATTCCTGTTACTCAGTATGGATCTGGAGACCCAGCTTTGTGGACTCTCCAAAGTAAGGACCTCATGATTTTGGCCAAAGCAATCATCTTAGGATGACTTAGCCTACCCTTGTCAATGTTCTCCACAGTCCCTACAGAAAAAAAAAAAGAAAGAAAGAAAGAAAGAAAGGAAGGAAGGAAGAAAGAAAGAAAAGAAAAGAAAAGAAAAGAAAAGAAAAGAAAAGAAAAGAAAAGAAAAGAAAAGAAATGAAAAGAAACAAAAACGGGTCTCTGCTCTTAAGGATTGTGGTAAATCCTAGAGGCCTCTGGAGATTGTGCATGGTGAATTGGTTGACCTTTAAGCAACATAAAAGCTCTGGAAAGAAAGGAACTGCATTTTGTCCATATTTGTATTTCTGCCAGCCCAGTACAGAGCTTTGGACAAAATGCATGCTTGATGAATATGCAATGAATGAATAAATGAGTTAATGAGCAGGCATTTGAATGATGTGGCCACTTTATTCATTCAACAAATAGGCATTTTCTGAGTCTCTATTTCAGTTTGGTTGTTCCAACAGAGGGATTAAATTTAATGCAATTGCTAATTTTCAAGCTTAAGAAATATCAAATGGAAGGATGGGAGGAGGGAAAGAAGAGCAAAGAGGGACGGAGGACGATGAGTAAGGACAGGAAAGAGAAAGGACACCATTGTGGGTAGTGGATGCTGGATAAACTCATATGTACCAAAACACACAGAGAAAAGCTGAAAGAATTGAATGACCTTGTATAAATGAGCTGGGAAATACTGACCTTGTCTGCTGCTCAGTGATCTACACGGTGGTCACAAAATTTGTAATGGCCCTTCACTTAAAAGGTGAAATTTAATTCCTTCATCTCTAGTCAGTGCAGCATATGCATTTATCTCAAAGAGAATATGATGGATAAGATAGGGTTTGATTCTGAAACTCCACACAAGATCTTTCTCATTTTCCTCCTTCTTTCTGTCCCCTTTCTCCACTCTCTCTTCTCCTTCCTTCCTCTGATTATCTCTTCTTCCTTCTTTTCTTCCAATCCTTCTTTTCTTTCTTCTTCTCCCTCTTAGGTACAGATCCTCCAGCAGCAATTCAGGCCTCAAATGTTTGCAGTCAAGGTTAACATCTCAATTGTGAACCTCTGAAAGGTTTTAAGTCGGAATCACTCAGAGGAGCCTCTTAGGTCCTGACCCACTTTAACATAGCAAATGTTTGAAGCTAAGTTTGGGGGTTGTTAGTTTTGTAGCAACTGAAAACACAGTATCTACCTGTATCAGTCAGGGTGCCATCAGGGAATGGTTACATAAAGGATCTATTGTAGATCACAGAAGACAGATGGATAATAGATGAGGAGAGAGGGAGGGAAAAAAGAGGAGGTGGGAGGTGCTAAATTTGCTACAAGGATATGTCCTTATCAACGATGGTATCTGTTTAAATGGTATCTGTGCAGCTATTGTCCTTGTGGCCAGTGTTGAAGCTTGAACTGTTAAGTGTGAAGTAGGTTGATATAAAGAGGGAAGGGAGACCCAAAGAACCATGAACCTTTGAAAATTAGGTAGAACTCATGATGAGTCACTATAGTCCTGCCAGTTCTCCTTGCTTCCAACCCTAATACCATGGGCGTCCTGTCCTGGATGTCCTTTGTCATGGAGTTAAGCATGCAGAGTTGGCCCAGGAGTTGGAAAAGTTGGAAGAGGATCCCGCAGATACCAGAGCAGTGTCAAGGAATCTATCTTGAAGAGACTAGCCAGCATACAAGATGTAGAAAGCTCCGCCCTGCTTTATCAAGAATGAAAAAGCTTGATATCTTCCTTCAGGTCTCCTGTGAAAGGACTTCTTGTAGCCACCTCACAAGGAGAGTGAACGCAGCAGAAATCCAGCAATCTGTCTTTCTGCTTCCACCCACACTCAAGTTTTCAACTGAAATAGATATCTTGGTGACTTCCAAGTTATCTGTAGTTCAAGCCTTTCTCCAAATCTCATGAAAGTCACCTTTTGAAGGGGAAGCCACAGTAGGAAGGCATAGCCATACATAGAGGCATGTGTGACATGCTGCCCTGAAGATGGTTTTCAGAAAGAGGCGGAGATCAGTAGCAGTTGTCATGGACTCTGAGGGAAGCAGAAAAGAATCTCTGAAATTAATGCAGGAACCAGTGTAACAGGACGCTCACTTGCTTGCTGGGTGGTTGGAGGGTAGTTTAGGAAGAAAAGAAAATGATGTTTTCAAGGATCAATGGAAGACAGGAAACATTTGTCACTGCTGTGGTGGGACAGGCATCTCTGTTTCAGGAACAGTGGCAAAATTGTAGCATTACCAAAAACAGAGAGAAAGGGTATCTGGCAGGCAGCACAGAGTTCGGTTTTGCTCTCCAGCCAATAGGAAGCTGTCAGAAGCTTCTCTGCTGGGTGATGACATGGCTTGAAATTTATTTTAGAACTTCCACACTCTCAAGTATGTTGAGAAAAAAATTAAAGGTGAGTCAATATTAGAGGCAGAGAGGCCTGTTATTAGACTGTCACAATAATTCGTGTAGGCGATGACAAGAGGTAAAATCAGCTGTGGATGGAGAGCAACATCATACAAGAAGGTCCAGGTGAGCAACGGAAGGAAAGGAAGAGTCGCTGTGACTGTTAGTACTTGGCGCTGGAGAGTAAAGGCTCAGGAAGCTCTGCTCAAGAAAGTTCTGGTAACAAGAAAGTGCTTGTGACAGAAGGAGGAAGGTATATGTGTTTTTATTAGTTGGGCTGAAGACAAGCTGTATTTTCAACGAATCTAGGAGACATGGGAAGCACAGGTATTTGTGTGTTGGTTATTGTTGTGAATTGTTTGCTTTTGCTATATTAGTTACTTTTCTCGTTGTTAAAAGGTGGCTACATAGAAGACTTATATTGGCTTTCTGTCTGATGCTCCAGCACAGGACAATAGGAGAGGCACCATGGTACAAACTGGTACAAACACAGGCAGCTATCTGGTCTGACTGCATCCGCAGTCAAGAAGCAGAGAGAGATGGATGCTGGTGCTCAGTGTGCTTCCTGTTTATTAAGTCTCGGACCTTAGCCCATAGCATGGGGCCACCCACATTCAACATCTGCCTTCATACCTCAACTAATCTGGTCTAGAGACTCCCTCAAGGCATGTTTCCATGGTAACCTAAATGGCATCAAATTGGCAGTGGAGATTAAGTGGAGATTAAGCAGTGCACTTGCTTCATCACCTATTATTGATAACCACGGATCTGTGGTGTTCATCTTTTATTCTTTCTGTTAAACCAGAGAAATGCCAAGCCCAGTAGAGTTCTTCCTAGGCCTGAAGGCAGTGCTAGTACTGACTATTTTCCATCTAGATTAGTCTCATCTGGAGCTCGGGTGGATCTGGGTGTTGCTAAGGTTGCATGAAGGGAGATGCTGGGTGTGTATAGATTTTGGTCTGTGATTTGATATTTCGGTGATGGATTTTGGATTATAAAGCCTTACGCTTATGTTGATTATGCTAAAAAAAATGGCTCATTTCACCATGTTCCTCTTTCTAATGGGAGCTGTGACACTCAAAGTCAGTGAAATGTACTCTGGTTCTATAAGCTGGTCCCAACTTTTCCCCATTGTTCTGAGCATGCTAAAAAGGCTATGAGCAACAATCTTTCTAAAACATTCTTTACATTTTCCAAGTCAAATTCCACATGCCTCTGTGTGCATGCGTATGTGTGGACGTGCATGCATGTATCTCAGTGTGTGTTCTCTTATGTTTGTGTGCACATTCGCATGTGGGTATGCATATGTATGTGTACCCATGCTTGTGGATGCCAGAGGTTCACACTGGGTGTCTTCTGTGGTTGCTTTCTGCTGTTTCTGGGAACATCGTCTTGCTCTGATCTTGGAATTCACCTATTGTCTGGCCAGAAAGCCTCATGGACCCTCCTTTGTCTTCACCTGTGATGCTGAGATTATTGGAGCATGCCACCACGTTGTGCCTTTTTATGTGGGTGCCGGGACTCTGATCTCAGTTCTTCATCCTTGTGTGGTAAGGACTTTACCAGCTGAACCATCTCCTTAGGCCTTACACACTGTTCTGCAGTGAACTTTGCTGGTGAAGGAGGTCTGTTCATCCTGTCTTCAGCTATTCCTCCCTCTCCATCATCTCCTGCCTGCGTGTGAGGTCCCAGGCAACCAGATAACCACAAATAAGTCTATACACTGCCACCAGAATTTCTGTTCCCTCCCTTTGAAATGGTGGCTAGTGTTTCTTTTGGATTTAGGAAGAAGTCGATGGGGAGGAGCTGTTGGAGTGAAGTGAGCCTGGTCAGTTTCTTCCTCAAGTAGAAACAAAGACACAGAGAGAAAGAGGCAAGAGGAATGCACAAGTTTCTGATGCCCTAGCAGTCAGCAGGGGAGAGGAAGTGGAAGAAGCTGGCTCTTCTTCAAAAGGAAAACTTCAGTAAGTTCAGTATCTGGCTTGCTCCTCCAGGAAAGCTCAACGAAAGCTTTCGCTGGGCTAGACCATGGATAAGAGGGTCCATAACACACCCCAGGACTTTCAGCATTTAAAAACTCAGGAACAAAAATTACAAACCAACTCTCTATAGATGAATATAGCTCTACACGTATGAGAGAGCTTTACATTGGCTTAGGGGCACAGCATAGAATGCAATTCAGTAGGGACAGCACAGAAACAGCAGCTGGGTTGCTGCCTCTTAGAAGAGGGGCTGCATGGCTCTGTGGTCTTGTGGATCCTTGGCTCAGTGGCTCTGTGGCTTAAAATTCATTTATTTTTTTAATTAGTTATTTAAAGTTTCGAGTTTCTTATACTCTTTGGATCATATTTACCTTCCAGCTCTCCTACCCATGTAATTTTGCGTCCTTTTATTTTTTTAAGCGCATCAAAATCATTTTTCCTCAATCAAATATTCTCGTGTGTGTGTGTGTGTTGCATATGTGTGTGCATGTTGTATGTGTGTGTTGGTGTGTATGTTGTGTGCATGTCTGTGTTTGTGAGTGAGTGTATGTATGTATAAATCTATATGTGTGTTTGTGTGTGTATGTGTGTGTGTGTTGTACTCTAAGGAGTAGCCAGAGGGTCCTGTATAAAGATAGGTTAATTTAGTGAACTTCAACAAAGTTCAGGAAAAAAAGAAAATAACTCCAATAGAATACTATTACTAGCAGAAGACTATGGTATTCTTCAAGAAGAAAAAATGGTTTTATCAGTGGACTAACTGCAAATATTTCTGGCAAGTGATAGCATTCCCCTCTTGCAGGACCTGAGCTGTCTGTTAATTAAGTTTAGTGGCTGTCTGTTCTTTTGGCTTCAGCCAACAGAGTCTTGGGGGAAAAGAAAAGAACAGAGCCATTCCAGGGAGCAATGTCACTGGCAGAAGTAGTGTCCCTAGTACTGGGTATAAATTGCTTCCTCATTAGGAAATAATTATGCCCCTAAATGGGGCTACATGGATGTAAAGGCAACTCACAAAATGCCAATTAGTTTCATAGCAGTAATGGCATTTAGTGCCACTGGGTTGGACACAACCATCTTCCACTGCTCCAGAGGAAAGGCTGCGGCATGGAGGGTGGGGCTCAGAAGACAGAGGACAGCACAAGAGAAAAGAAAAGTGCCAGACAAGTTCATGGTGTAGAGTCAGGGCACTTGGGTCTGTAGACTCCCTCCTGGGCTGGGTAGCAGTGCACTGATGGGTCCTGGATCAAGTGTCTGTCTGTAAGACTCCATCTCTTCACTAGTAAAATGGAGGTAAATAGAATTAGTATGATAAGGGCTGGTCTTGCAAGGCTGAGGACATGAATTGTAGTGCCAGAACTCATGTTTTAAAAAAATGTAGGGTGTGGTGATGGGTGCTTGTGATCCCAGATCCAGGGAGGCAGAGATGGGAAGACCCCAGGGCTCTCTGGCTAGCTAGATGAGCCTTCTGTGGTGAGCTCAAGGCCAGTCGGGAAACCAACCCCAAACACAAGGTGAAGCACCAGAAGAATGGAAGCCAAGTTGTCTTCCAATGTCCACCCTCACAGACAAACACGTGTTCATTCAGTGCCTCCACATGTGTACCTGGACACACACACACACACACACACACACACACACACACACACACAGCTGTTTGCTTCAGCATCAGAGAAAGCAAAGAAGCACTGGTTTCTGCTGTGCATCTCTGACGTCAACAGTTCTTTACTGCCTGTGGATTTAGTTATCAGGGGAATTGAAGGAGTATTCTCTGTCTCACAATGACAATGTCTCATGACATCACTCGACTGGCTCTTGGGTTACCTATGGCCATGTTGTGGTTTAGAGTGGAATGTGTCATCAAGAGACTAAGATCTGGGCTTTCCTTTGGCTCAGAGGGTTTATTAACATGGTATCTGTGGAGGTATCTCAGAGTCTGAGACAAAGCACATGGAGAATCCTCTTTCTACCCATTCCAGTAGTGTTAACCGACAAGAGTTGTACCTGGTGTGTACACAGGCTGGTGTGTCACCTGTGATTGTCACCTGACTCCCAACATTACACACAAGCAAGATAAGAAGGTTCAGAGCCCATCAGGATCTGGGCCAGGAAGAAACACAAGAAAGGAGTTTTAAGATGCCAGGCATCTTCTAGCACAGACTCTATAAAACCATCCACTTCTTTTGATTTTGTTGTCTTTTTCTTTGGGGTGCTGGGTATTGAACCCAGTGCTTTGTGGATGCTAGGCATGCACTTCCCCACTGAGATGCATCCCAGGTCTCATCTACTTCTTTGAGGGTCTGATGCTTCTATACCCAGAGATACTTATACTTGACACATGTTGTTAGCTACCTACCATATAGCAGACACCGTGCACAGCATTGTGTCACATGCTGGAAAATCAGTAATGAATGAGATAAGAATTCATTCTTACACACAACAAACAAACATAAAGTTGCAATAAAAACAAATGTAATAAACCTAATCTATGAAAAAACTTCAAAAGAAGTAAGTGCTGTGAGGACCCACAGAAGTTCAGAAAGGAGATAGTAATGCGGAAGGTTCTATTTGAGGTACTGAGCCTATAGACTGCTCCACTTAGCGGTGCCATTAAGCAGGACCCTAAATGTGATAAGGATCTGTTCATGAAAAGATCTGGAGGGAGCCGACCACAAAGGCAAAGACTCTGAGTCACCTTTGTTTGGAAGGAGAGTTTATCCTGGCAGGGTACCATTGGAAGCACAGTGCAGACTGGCTTTGCATGAGGTGGGAAAAGGCAGACCAGTTAGCACTCTGCCACCTTGGGGGTGAGGATTTAGGTCTCCATCTGACTCTGATGGACAGACAGACACTGGAGGCAGGAGTCAAATGAGTCATATCTAATCCATGTTTTGGCAAGACGACTCTGTCTGCTGCTAGAGATCAAGTCAAGATAGAGGCAAGAGCAGAGGCAAGTGGAAAGTTGAGGTGTGTTTGACAGTTGGCTGAACAGCAGCTGAAGGACTGTGCAACAGTGGTAGAGGTCAGACAAAGCAGACAGATCCTGAATACAGTGCAAGGGTTGTGCAGACAGAGCTACCTGATGGACTGTGCATACAGGGTACTGGGGTGAGAGATGACCACTGCACAGCTGGCCTGAGAAACCAGTTCTATAGCAGAGCTGTTTCCTGGAATGAATGCGGAGGTGTGCTACTCGGCACTGTGCTTTTTTTGTTTGTTTGTTTGTTTTTGTTTGTTTGTTTTTTGAGACAGGGTTTCTCTGTATAGCCCTGGCTGTCCTAGAACTCACTTTGTAGACCAGGCTGGCCTCGAACTCAGAAATCCACCTGCCTCTGCCTCCCAAGTGCTGGGATTAAAGGCATGTGCCACCATGCTCGGTGGCACTGTGCTCTTATCTGTTGCAGGAAATGAGCAGATCTGTTCATTCTTCATGAGCCAAAGAATGGGACTGTGGATGGTCTGTGTCTGACTTTGGTCAACAGCAATGTGGCTGAGAAATACCCACAGCCATATAAAAATGGGTCTCGGTAGAGGTCAACATCAGAGTCAAATCCGTAAGTGTGTGGGATGTCCAGGGAGATATGGTATGGGCAAATGATAAAAGGCAAAGGTTTCAGCTGAAATCCTGAAGATTCTCCCCAATTCCATGGTTTGTTGTGACCTCCTCCCCCTACCAAAAGCAGGTAAAATCAAGTTTGTGGCAGAGAAGACCATTAGTTTAAAAAAAATACCTGAACACACACACACACACACACACACACACACAAAGGGGAGGGAGTAGGAAGAGAAGGAGAGGGAAGGGCGGAGGTAAGGAAAGAGAGAGAGGGAGGGAGGAAAAAAAGGAAGGGAGAGAGGGAGAGAGAGGGAGGGAGAGAGAGACAGAGAGACAGAACAGGGGTGCTATATTATAAAAATTTTTGTTTGGTTTGGGGTATCCCCTGCAGCCAGACCACTGGGCCAGGAGCCATGTAACACAGCCCCAGAGAGCTGTAGCCTTGCTCCAAGCCTATGAGGAGGACTGAACTTTGTTCAAACAGGACTGCCCTAATTTACATGTTCCTGATTTGCATGACCCTTATTTGTATTCCAGAGATTACATAGCTGGAATCTCCATGCATAACATCTCATTTGTGTATACAAAATTGTATATACACATACACCAATCTAGACTTCCCTTGTGTATAGGGCATAAATTGCATGCCAAGAAACTGCACACAAGCACACTTACCATAATAAGACAAGCACTTCCCCAAATGGCTATACCCACCTCAGCCCACTACCCTGTGCTGCCCGTAGTACCCCCCCCCCCACACACACACACTGGCCAGACTGCTTCTCACATTGGCCAGACTGCTTCTCCTTGGAGTGTACTTAATTTTTTTCTCCTCTGATCTAAAATGTGGATTTATTTTCTGCCCGTCAATCCTTCCCCACTAGCCATAGTAAATAGCGCTGAGTTCAAGGGGACCTGCCAGGTGCAGGCAGCAGCAGCAGCAGCAATGAGTACAACAAAGACCACAGCTCCATTCCTCATTTTCATATCAAGTGGCAGAAATTATCTTTATTAGAAAAATGAAATTTCCTCTATTTACATTTTTTACACTGTATGATGGGCACTTGGGGTGCCCTGGGAGTTATGTACATATCAGTTTGCACACACATGTCAAATCCCATTCCTTAAAACAGTTGATAATCACATTGAACAAAATTAAAAAGACATACTACAAGAAGACAACCATAGTATATACTTCCTCTATCATCGAAAGGTGTTAAGCAAACGTGTAGTTTTGTAGCTATGCTTGAAAATAGTTAATACGGTCATTAGCACTTCCTCATGCAGTGGATCAGACATGACAGTATAAACTGCTGTGACGTGGAGGTGAATATCTACTCCCAAATGAGGACCACTGATGGAGCACACAGCTATCCTTGGATCCATCGTACATGGCGTCAAGCCAGTCCTGATGTGAGTTTTAGATGCAGATTAATGTAGTTGTGGATGGAAACCCTCTGCATGAATTCAATCCCATTCACACTGGGTTAAAGATGGACTCATATGGAAACCCTTTATGAATCAGCTATCTAATTCAATAACTCTCCTGTGGGCAATGGGTAGCTAGTACATTATTCGAGTCTTAAAGCATGGCTAGAAAATGAATAGTTTACCTTCTTTTACTGTCTGAGAAGAACATTATTTATGACTTTTATGACCTATTTCTTATTCAAGCCACCAATTAACTCACCTAATTCTGTCTGATATTCAGTTTAAAATATAATAAGTACACATACACAAACGTTCCAGTGCCATATAAACTATGATGAATTCTACCGATTAATATGTCTTATCAAGGATATGAACAATGTTAACATTCATACTCTGAAGACAACCATAAAAAGAAATCTTTGGGGACCCTCAGGCTTGGGAAGCATCTGAGCCACATTTATTTTGTGATTATTTGTGTTTTACAACAACCATGTTTCCTACATATCCCCGACTTAATATCTTCTTTTAAAAAAATTTGTTCATTTACATCCTATCCAATGAAAATATCAGGGTAATGTGAATGTTAGAGTTGTCAGTTTGAGCTTTCCAAATCCATCAAATTTTCAAAGATGATTGCTCAGATGAGCCACAAAACCCTGTCTGACTCCTCTGTTCTGGCATAGGGGTTCTTTCCTAATGGCCGCGGCCTCAGAGCTGTGTCTACAGGCTTAATACATTTAATATACTTTTAAAAGGAAAACAGGTTTTGAAAGTCAATACTGTTTGTTCATTCGAATTAGCCTGACTGGGAAGAGAAACAATTCAATATATTGTACATGGCTAATATGAAAAACCTTCAATGAATTCAAAGTCTATAATTGTTTCTCATGGAAAAAACAGACAATGTATTAGTACATTTCTGAACCTTTGCTATTTGCTCTGTTATCAATAGTCTTTGATTCGAGCCCTTTAAAAGCTTGAAACAGAAAAATGTCAGATCAATGAGAAATATTGAAAATGCCAAAGACAAACTTATGTTAGCTGGAGAACAATTAACCTTATTAATTTAAAAGGCATCTGTGGTATTGGCTAGGTGTTATGCTAATATCCTTTTGAAGGTTCATTTTAAATCCTTCCCAAAGGTGTGAAAGAGAATTAAGTGGAAGAGGCCATGACCCAGGGCTACAGGAGATGAGAAATGATCTAGCATTGTAAAAGTGCAGACTCATCGATCTGCTGACATGATATCTAAAAGGAGCTGGTGAGGGATGATTGCTTCTGTCTTGTTTCTTCCTGAAGCCTGCTGATGCCTTACTTGTGAAGTTAATCTGAGGAAGGAGTCCATTTTAAATAGTTTGGTTCTGGTTCACGGGAGAATTGTGTGCTTTGAAATACAGCTCCAAAGAGGTGAAGCTCTTGGCCCTGTTGATTGAGGCACTCCACTTTCTGCATAGTTCAGCATCCCTGGGAGAGTCTCCTCACCTCTTGCAGAAACACATAGTCTCAGAATAGCTATTAAATAATAATGACCTCTGTGGTTTGTTTTAGTGTTTTAAGACTAGGTCTCTTGTAGGCCTCCAGCTCACAATATTGCCTGGGCATAACCTTGAACTCATAATCCTCCTGACTTTGCTTCCCGAGTTCCAGAATCACAGGTATGTGCTAACACACCTGGTTTATGCTTGCCATGCTGGGGTTGCAACCCAGACCACTCGTGTGCTGTGCAAACACTTTACTAGTTCAGCTGTATCCCTAGCTCTAGTAACCTTTATGTTATGAGGCTTTTGACCGTCAGCTTGACAATACCAAGAGAATTATTCTCAGAAATCAAGCTAAGGGCACTGTTTGAAAACTCCTCAGAAGCATTGAGAGCAATGACTGGATTTTTCTATGGAAATGTAATTCCAAAACAACCTCCCTTGTGATCCCAGCTCAATCTTCGCATCTACACAATGGGCCTAGTGTGTCCCACCTCACTGTAAACATAAAGGCCAGAAAAGAAGTATGGTTTGGAACATGGGTGGGAGGGGATACACAGATGACACTTGTGTGCTCCGGAGCATCACCTGAGTGACATGTTAGACACCATGCCACTCTCTGCTCCTATAAAGTGCTGTGGAAGCATCCCAGCTCAACACTCTTCCTAGGGATAAAGTTAACAAATATCGGTGCATCAACAATTATCCTGATACTAATGATCAGGAGCGCATCTCTAAGGCAATTTAACAAATGGGACAACAACAACAACGACAACTACAACAACAGCATTTTAATAGCTGGCCCTCAATCACTCTGACACTAAAGCACTCAGTCATTTATGCAAAACGATTCCCCATTCTCTGCCCTATCTCTGAACCTCATTCTGTCTGCCTGGCAAAAATAAACCAATGCAGATGAACAGGAGGACCAGTGAATTTGCAAATAGCATCCTGTTTAGAAAGGGGTCATGGTATTTGAGAGAGCTTTGACTGAGGACCACAAGGCAGTGTGTGCATATGTATGTGTGTGACTGTGTCCACACATCTGTGAAAGTATACTATATACATACGTTTAATGGTACTAGCCCTGATGCCAACTGTTAAAGAAGTAAGGAGATTGGGAAGGAGATATCTAAGATTAGGCACATGCTAATTAGAGAAGGTAAGTTTCCAAAGCAAAAAGGAAAAAAAAAAGAAAAAAAAAAAGAAGAAAGAAATGAAAAGCTACTTTGAAGTGCAAGCACCAGGCGGGGAGAGGCATGAGCAGGCTCTAGTCTGTGAAGGGACTGCGACAGACAAGGGGTCTCCAGGAGCTCTTGATACACCCCAAACCAGGCAGCCTGCGTAGGACACTTAGGAAAAGTCCTGGGGACCTCAAATTAGCAAATCTCTTTCTGCTTCCAGTCTAACCTCCCTGGAGGAGAGCAGACGTTACTAGGGTACGTCCGACATAAGTATTTATCAGCTAGTCTTTGTTGCTGGTGAGGCTTAGAACAGCAGTAGCCTCAGTTCCCGCAATCATACTTAAATTCCAAACTCCATTCAGAGTAGACATAGCTGGGTATTTCAAGATTCAGACACTCATCATGGTGCATACTTGTGACAAGCAGAAACTACAACAAGTTCATATGCACAGACTGGCACACACGGTGTGTGAACATCTTCCACACCATCTACACCCCTCTGTCCTCCAGACACACACCGGATTCCCTTCTCTTCTGTACATCCCTGACCTCTGTTTTCACTAGCGAACCTGATACTTCTTTTTGCCACGCATAACAGTAGGCACTTGGGACTTTACAAAGTGCATTTCCTACTCTCTCCCCTGGCACATCCACACCCTGAACTATTAAACATTTTTACAAGTTATAAATGACCGAACTGGGAAAGCTTTCCATACATTTTCTCCTCCTTCTCCTCCTCCTTCTCCTCCTCCTTCTCTTCCTCCTCTTCCTCCTTTTTTCCCTTTTCCTCTTACATCACAGTCTATTTTCCCATCCTTTGAAGGATTATTTCAACCCTTTGAAGCATTTGAGGCATGCTTTGGCAAGTCATGCAGGGTTGGTTGGAGCCAGACCCAAGACTACTCATGCAAAAAAATAAGGAAGGATGAAGTTTCCCCCTTTTTTAGCTGCTCCTGTGCTCTGCCTCACCATCTCAGAAGGTTCAAATAAATCAAGACTATTTCCAGTGACACTAACCACATTTTCCAAAGTTCCTGAAAACTCAGGAAAGGACTTTTCAAAGGTGTTTGATTTCAGTATCAATTAATTTTTGGTCTCCTTACAATAGCATTACTGTCTGTTTCTAATTTTCAGTATTTAGTCTGTTTTTCTTTTACAGTTGTGGCTTATCTTTTGTATATTGGAATTCACTTTTCAAAGCAGGGACTGCTTACAGAAAGAGGCTCTACTTTCCAGTCCATTTGCATGCCCTCAGTCCCAAACTAGACATTAGAGGAAAGTGTCACAGTGCCCGTTCCCTATGGACAGATTGGTGTCACATGTCCAACAGCACAGTATAATCACTGATGGCTGCCAGCTTTTTTTTTTTTTTTAAATCTTTGGTTTAAAGCTTTAAACTGTGTTCTTTGTGGATCTTATCTAGAGGATAGATCCCTGAAGAAAGATCCCCTCTTCCTCGAGATCTTGAGAGAATGAGGGATCGCAAAGGAGCTTAAAGAAAAACCAAATTCAAAGAGTCATGCCTGAATGGCAAAGAGCAGGAGGCAGTGAGAGCCAGGTCAGTTCTGTGACTTTCTCTGACTCTTACTCCAGAGGAATGCATGGTGGGTGTCTTCCTAAAAGAAAGCCAGACATAGGTCAGCCTAGTAAAGGGTACCAAGCTAGGAATCAGAGCTGAGTCTTGGGCTCTAGCCCCAACTCCAGTGCTTTCTGACTTCATCTTAGACAGACTACTGTCCCTTGTTACCCTCCCTTACTCCCTTTTCCTAAAGTCTTGGTATCATTCCACAAAGTCCATTTAATCTAAGACCCTTCCAAGAAGGTACCTTGAACTTTTTCTATGCTGATAGCACTTCTAGGCACAGAATGAGCCAAAAGAGAAAAGAAATTTAAATAGAAAATCTATGTCTTTTGATGGGTTTACACAAGTCACATATAAGTCCACACCAGTATCATATTCCAAAGTCAACACAAGCAGCATATATTGCACACTCTTCTCCCCATAATTTTGTTCCTTAAGGAGACAAAGAGCATCAGTGCTCAAATCCCCCTGAGCCCTGTCATCCTTCCTAGAGCTGATATTTAAAAAAATATAATGCCTTCTCTACATAAATACCCTCCTATCAAAATAATCAGAATGTTTTTTTTCTGTGTGTTCACACCACCGCCACCATTTAATTTTTAACATAAACTTTACAATATGTACAGGTTTGCTTGGATAATACACTTAAGTGTGAGCTGTAGAAATCAAGCATGTATAGTATATACATGTGTACATGAGCAACTGTATTCACAGAAGTGCATTTAATCATCTCTGATCTGTATCAGGCTGACCTCATCAGAGACAATTAGAGATGAACACAGTACATAGGAAAATGGCTGACTGAAAAAAGGGCAACTCTGCGTTGGAAAAACTTTTCAAGTAGAGACCCCCAAACTCTCGATGAATATTTTGACCCTATTTAACCAAAGGAAGAGGGAGGTACAAACAGGCCGATTTTTGACTCAAGTGCAAATGAGCAATGCTTTTGGAAGGAAGGTCTCTTTTCTGTCTTTCTTTCTTTTGTTTTTTAAAAATTTATTATTTTTGTGTGCATTGATGCTTTGCCTGCATATGTGTCTGTGTGAGGTGCCAGATCCCTTGGAACTAAAGTTACAGACAGTTGTGAGTTGCCATGTGGTTGCTGGGAATTGAACTCAGGACCTCTGGAAGAGCAGCCAGTGCTCTTAACCACTGAGCAATCTCTCCAGCCCTAGGGCTCTTTCCTTTAGAGCTTGAATTATACTATTAAATATGGACTGATAAATTTGGCTTCCTCCTGTTTAAATTCTATTTCTTGAAGTCCAGGTAAGTCTATTATAGCCAAAGTTAGTGCCAAACAGCTCTACCTTGAAACAGCTTCTATCATTTGCTGAAGGATTCACACAAGACAGCTCTACACAAAGAAACAGTTCAGGAATGTTCATAATGATATTGGGTACCTTCAACTCCTTTGAAAGAGATTTTGGTTTCTTGAATCAGTATTTATTTAGGTCTTAAACCACAAGAAACCTCAGTGCAAGGTATTTATTTATATGACAAGCAATTATTAAAGCTTCACTTTTTAGGTTAAATAAATTTTTAATCATCATTTAATTAACACCAACTTTCTTTTTCATTAGCAATTCTATTTGCAAAGAATTCAGGGCATTTGTCATTTCCTGAGAAGGATGCAGAATATGAAATACATACCAGCAGTAGACATACCAAATGGAATGAATAAACACCGAGAGACTTGTGACTACCGTGGATCTTTTGACTAATTAACTGCCTTGGCTAAAGTCCCATTTAAATGAAACTATTTCATTTGTAAACAAGGTGTAATTTTCTTTTTCTCTGCCCAGAACCTAAGTGTGAATTGGTTTGACAGTTTTTGCTGAAATGGATAGATTTTGATGCTTCCACCAGAAAGCTAAGTATTAAGTCTTCTCAAGAATCCTTTGAGGTGGGGAGAGAAGAACCCAGAGCATGGCGGGAGATAGTCACTAGTGCTGAGGACAGAGCAGTCACCAGTGCTGAGGTCATCACCCCTTGAGTAGCATGCAGGTCTTACTGACAGGAAGACAGATCCGTAGGGGCTTGCCTTCTTGCAGCATTGAAACCAGAAGTGTATTAAAATCTACAGGTATTAGGATGGTGGACCTGTTCCCTAGAGAACTGAGGCTTGGCAGAGTGAGGGTCATGCTCGGGGAGCTTCTCCTATGCAGAATATTTAAATCATTTCAGGTGCAAGGACAGAAGCATGGCTATTTGCCTCCAGTATTCCCATTGAGGACCACACTGCTCCTTTCCAAAGTGGAAAGAACAAGAGCTGCCAAGACAACTGCCAAGAGCGGCTGCCCTGACTCAGTCCGGGGAAAGGTCAGGCCTTTGGTTTCAAAGACACTGGTGTCTTAGCATCTGTGAGTCTAAGAACTCAGAGGTTGGGTTTAACACAGGGATCCTCTAACTGATGCTCAGGCCAGGGCCTCCTGTCCAGTCCTCGTCACCTACCTTAGGTGGCATTTGCCACTCCCTGGGTTACTTTTCAAAAGGACTCACTTGGCTTTCCTTCAAACAAGCCCACATGGTTACCTTTCACTTGGAACCTAACCACCTAGTTTTCTTCTTTGAAATCAGCACTTATAAGAGTCAGTGGATTAGTGGAGGGGAAAAAGCAAATGTTTATCATGCAGCCCCTAACTACCATGACTAATGTTTGTAAATAGCTTGGTGTCATAACAAATATATTCTTTCCCATTATGTGACTGATTCTTCCAAAAGCCTCATTCTAACTTCTTTTGAACAGAGTTAATAGCAGAAATGATCTCTGAATTTTCCAGAGAAGGGTTTGAGGAGGCAGTAGGAGGGTCATCTGTACTCCCACTGAAATGTGGGCATTCACCAGCACCCTGGGCTGTGAGGACAATCCAGGAAAGCCGAATGCTTCGAGGATTTGTGACAAGTCACCATTCTGTATTCCAGGGAGGCTTAAAAGTCAGTTCTGTGATGACACAGCAGTGGCCCTGGCAGGAGGAATACAGGTCTGGGATACAACGGAGAAACAAAGTGAAGGGCTTAAAGGACACTGCAAACACTGAAGCCCAGTTTTAAGGTCAAAAACTGGGGAGACTGTTCCAGGTTCTCTAACGCACATTTCTCCATCTCTGGGACTTGGGGAAAGAAAGGATGCCTCTATACAAGGGATAAAATGTGACTTTAAAGCTTATCAACCTCAAGTTCCACCCAAGCCCCCTAGCTTCACCCTCACCCCTCTATGTTCTGAAGGAGCACAGGAGGAGAGACACCACTCCACCACTGACCCTCTAGTCTATTGCATCACTTTGTCATTGTAGAACACTGTGGGTCAAATGAACTTTTCCACTGCTAGCTCTGTCTGAAGCAGCCCCAAGATCTAAGAGACCCTTCCCTGCTCAACTACAGGATAAGTCCACCTACAAAACATAACAGCATGAGGAAAAGAAATGGGACAAAATTTCAACCTGTCATGCTGTCCCTTTCTCCAAGAACCCAACCCAAGATTCAGTAAGAGAAAAAACAAGAAGTGGTTAGAATTCTTCATGAAAGAGTCACCCAACTGACCAAAGTCTCATGCAAAATACCAGCCAGCCAGGCTATTTCAAGGACAATAGTGCGCTTGAAATATACTAAATGCTAGAAAAGAACCATATAAAATCTTTAATTCATATTATTTTCTGTTTCTGTGGTATGTCCTTGTATAATAAAGTATCATAACTACCTTTTGAGTCTTTTTAAAAATGTGGTAAAAAATTATTTGCTAAGAAATTTTCCATGCACGAATACTCCCCTCGCTGGTTTCAATTTTTTTTTTTTAACTAATGACTATCTGTTCTATCATATATGCGCAGGCTTAGTGGGCCAAGAATAGGACAATGCAGGCAGCTCAGGAATGACAAATGCTTTGAAGACTTCTCATCAGTTTCTGTTGGTGCTGGGCAAGAGGCACACCTCCAAGAAGGTGCACATTTCAGAGGAGAGAAATCCTCCCCCCTTTTTTTAACTGAGTTTATCCCTAGTTGGGAGGGTGCTGGGGGTGGGGGTGGGCGATGCACAAGTGGCTGATGTCTGAAAGCTTTTGATTTGAAGTGGTTTGTATAGAAATAAGTGTCTAATAGAGTTTCCTGACATTAAGGGACATAAATGTAAAACCATGCTAGCCTTGGGCACACAGATGTCATTGTACTTCTTCCAGATTACACATGGCTGCTGGCACATGTCACCACATTAACAACTCTGGGAACACAACACATAGCTAATTAGACACCATCGTGGCTGTCTGGGGACAGAACATGTTACAATTACCCTGGGAGGGATCGGGTAAGAGATACTATACAACCCTGAGTCATCACCAGAAGGGAGGAATGCAAACTTACGTACATAAGAGTCTGAATTCAAGATAAACTACAACGGCCACTATGTCATAGACAGAAGATCCACACTTAGATATCGAAGACATAAAAGTGTTTATGCAGCTCCGAACAAGACCATTGAAGCTGAGGGTGAGAGATACACACAAATTAACATCCAAAGAGATTCTTACAGTTCTCCACCTGAGAGTCCCTGTGGCTATTTGTTCTAGGTGTGTCTTGGGGGAAAACTACAATGAAAGTAGTGTAGGTACCACAAACACACTGATTTGCTATTCTTTGTGGGGGGGGAACCTGGAGTTTTGTAGGGGCTGATCCAGGGTTGTAATGGAAGGCATAACAAGAAAGCTGAGAACTGTTACAAGCCAAACTTCTTAAACCTTGCACATGTCAATCTTATTACAGTGCGGATGCATTCTTAACTGTCTTATTGTCTGTGTCAGACTTACATGCATACCATATTGCTTATTCTGTTATTAGAGAAACTGAGGCATTTCTGATGGGGAAGTTACATGGTGAATTGATCTTCATGGAATTTGGAATATAGGCAACCACAATATAACCATCACCGTCTGATGCACCGTTATTGCCGCCATACCCAGTCACCATGTCTGGGAGACCTGCCCACATGTATTCATTTTTTTTTGGTTAAGGATTCACCTATCTGGTATGTGCTGTGCTCAGCACATACCTCACAAGATTCCTTGAGTGGAAGATTATGGCATGGAGCCATGTGCAAAAGAGCCAACAAAAAAAAATATCTCCCTATATCCTCTTCCTCTTAGTAGGGTGCTATCGGACATCCAACGTTTACCCTCTATAATGTTGGCCATTCTACATGTTTCCTTATAGATAAACACTGATGGAAGATCTTAGACATCAGATTCAATACTAGGCATTTTCTTGTACACACGTCTATTGCTGCAGGAATTTAAAACCCTGGGGGTAGAGTACATGTTATTCTTATTTGCAGCATAAGGCATAACATGCTCTGAAATATACACATCACTGTGGCCCCGACTGTCCCTGGAGCAATATGATGCTGTTGACCTCAAGGATGACCGAAGATAGCTGTCATTTACTGCCTGTGATGGCAATGAGTGTTTGTAAGGGTCCGAGGGACATCTCCCAATAACTAAGCGTTGGTCATCCCCATACGTGTGGAGGAAAGGATTATCAGAGGTATGGTCTGGCAAGAGAGACTTGCTCCTCTTGCTGTCCTCCAGACCTTGGGGGAAAAGGGAGCTTTTGTTCCCCAAGAGTTTGCTTGAGGGGACACTGAACAGGCTCCCATATAAGTTGCCCTCCAGTAGCCTTTCCCTGTCCTTGAGGCTTATGCTCCGGGAGGGCCTGCTAAGGTCTATCTCCCTGGGTTTGTCAAGAATGTTATCGTAGGAGTGCTGTCGATTAATCCTTAGCTTGTTCTTCTGGAACTGGAGGGCGTTGTTCTGTGACCAGTCCTGCTGGTAAGCCTCCTCACGAGTAGCTGGGTTACCTGTCTCCTGGAGCATCTGGTCTTCATCAATGTCATAGAGGTTCCCCATCCGCAGACAGGCATCGCACTTGAAAGGAGATCTCATGGTAAAGTGGCCTGAGTACGTGGGCAGGTTTGAGAGGCAGCTTCTGCAATGCGTGGAGTTCTGCCGATATCGATCACTGCCCTCACTGTGTGGGGAACCCTTGTCTTTCAAGGTAAAGTGCTTGGCATAGAGTTTATACTGGTCATTGTTGGGAAGCCCATCTTCATTGTGTAGCGGGTTCCTGTTCATGGGCAGCGTGGAGTCCCCCTTGCGGAAATTCTCATTGTGATCTTGGTAGGTATCTGGGAAGTCCACATTCTCAGGCAGGGCTAGGTTTTCAATGAACTGTGGAGGATCTAAGTGGAAGCTGGGCTCCTTCTCACCATCGATGGTGTAGATCTTATCCCTGGGAGAACTTGCTTTGGTTTTCACGTAGGTACGTTCAACATCACTACAGTCCTTGGGGTATTTAGAGGCCATTGACCTTTTGAAGTTATCCTTGGTCTTGTGATTCTTATTGTTATCTGGCTCCCTGTGACACGTGGCCCGGCTTGAGGTTTCAGAAATGTCAGAATGGGCTACCTCTTCTGGAAGATACCTAGGACTCTTTAGGGAGTGGGTCCTATTCTCTGCAGTCTTCTCATCCCTCTGGGACACTGGGTTCTGGTTTAGAGAATCCTGGCGTAGAGACTCCATGGATTTCTTCCAAAGCTGCCGGGGTCGGGAGTTCCCTTTGGACTCAGTGCTGACAGCCACCTCCACTGTGTTAGGGTTGGACTCATTGAGAGTGAGAGGATGCTGTCCTTGAAACATATAGTTACTGAGATTATCCTTGTGCCTGTTGGCCACAAATGTTTGGAGTTCATTCATGTTTTCTCCAAATATACTGTCCTTCCCTTGAAAGGACCTGTTGTCTGAGTATATCAAATTTCCCTTGTCGGAAACCATGTCCACAATAAGTGACCCTCTTTGGATGAAGTCAGTAGCTCTTTTGGGTGAGTCCATTCTCGAGGAGTTCATGTTGGACATGTTGGAGATGTTTTTAGCTGACCGGAGAAGCTTTAGCATGTTGCTCTGTGACCCAGTCAGATTGAAGTCTGGAGACTTCTTCTTTTCTTCAATGTGCACTCCATGGATGCAACTGTAGATGCCCTGTGAGGGACAAACAAAGCATACATCAACAGCAGACACTGGAGTGCAGTCACTTGCCCATCTTAGCTTTACCTGAAAAGTTGAAGCATAAATTTCTTGAGAGAGTCATAGAAAGAGAGAGAGAGGGGGGAATTCAGTCTGAGTCCTGATTATCATACTTCACTCACTAAGTAAGGCGAGTTGTAATATACCAGGATTGTGTAACTACTTGCCTAGCATTAACATTCAATTAAGACCCGGAAAGTCATAAGTTTCAGACAGCTCCTGAAACTTCCACGACTTACAAGACTCTTTCTTCTCCCAGATAATACAAGCAGTAACAATTGGTGGGGAGAAAAGACTCCATGACCATTATTGCTGAGAGATTCTCAAAAATCGGAGCTGCTTGCATGTCAGCAGAAAGGTCCAATAATGAAACTTTCATCATTTGTCACCCAGGCCATGGTGGGCTTCTGATGATATAGCTGTCATTGAGTCATAAACTCATTTCTTCACTAAGTTAGACTCATTTCTTTTTCCTGTCATCGATGCCCTATTGTGGGGTGAACAAAACATTTGTTTCCATGTCTCAAGAAAAAGCCACACAACAATCAGTCCTCTAGTATGTTCTGTTATAGCACTGCTCTGTCCCAGGAAAACCTGATATCTTTGCAAAAAGTCATACATGAAGTTTAAGAAGTGGTATCAACCAATACTTGTATAACTATCAACACCCTGGTACCTTTATAGTGGCATATAAGGACACTTTATTGACCTTCCCAGCACCCAGATCCAGCTCATAAATTTATTGAAGGTTTTATCACCTTTGAAGTTTAAATGTTAGAGGGTTAGCTATTGACAAAATCACCACAAAGGGACCACCATTGTTAATTATCTTCACAAATTATCAGGATGACCTCTACCATTATGCTAAGGCTATCAATCAAGGCATGTGACCTATACAAGAAGCCAATCAGAAAATATTTGCTTCCTGGGTACATTGAGTAGTTTCAAGGAAGACAGCCATGCAAATTCGTGCAGGCTTGAAATCTCAGTGCTCAGAAGCTGAGACAGTAGGATTATGATCTCAACGTCATAATGGGCTATATAGTGAGAATTTGTATTAAAAAAGATAGCAAAAAAATTTTTTTAAGTAAAATAAAAATAAGGAAGCATGTGGTCCATGTAAGGGTGCTCAGGTCAGAGATGTTATAGGTCTTGCCTCTACATGAGGATATTAGCCTAAGGCTGAAGCCAATCTCAGTGAGGTAAAGGACCCAAGGACTAGAGTGACTCATGGTCTATAGTGCTACAGCTGTCTGCTTAGGCTTCTTACTTGTTCATTGCATGCAGCTAGAACTGCATTTTCACTGCTGTTGATAGGGCAGATTCTGTGGCACAGTGACAGATCTTTAAATCCATCCGTAAGATAATGAGACCAGGGAATCCTGGGAAAGTGAGACATGGCCACTGCCATCTCAAAGTCTCCACATCTTCCATATACCTTTCCTTTGTTTTATATATATATATATATACTGAGTGAAAGAGACAGTATATATCAGTATATATACTTTCACCAAAATTTGCTGTCTGGGGAGGGGCTCTCTGCTCATGCTGCTGTCATAGGTAGACCATCAGTAATCTTTGGATTTGTGGCCCCCTGGCTTTCTCCGATCTATATGCAAATGTTGGCAACATGCCTAATGGAAGCAGTTGGATTTTTCCCATGAAAATGTGATCCCTCTCTTCCTATGATTGCTAGGATGTCATCCTGGAGTGGATTCAGGAGGCAGATCTGTTGCTGACTTCGGTATAAAGCAGTGGAAAGTTTATGCCATTGTGACTCTGATCATGGTGGCTTTACTGACCCCCATGGCTGCATCATGCTTAACCAAAGAGGGATGCTCTCAGAACTGCGAAGTATGGATGCACTCTGTTGTCTGAAGAGAGTCTCCATTCCAGCTTCAGAGGAATGCTACACATGAAAGATGGTCATATCAAGTCCAAGCAGCCCTTGCTGGGATTGTATTAGCCTAAGTTTCCTGGTTAACTCCAGACACTGGAAGTTAGCGTGTGCCAACTTCCTCTTCCTCCTTCTCCTTCCTCCCCTTCCTTCTTTTTACCATTTCCATCTTTTCTTCCTCTATTACTCTCTTCCTTTCTCCTTTCTTCCCTTCCTTAATTCTATCACTTTCCCCTCCCTTTCTTTACTTTTCCTTCCTTCTTACTTTCTTTCCCCTTTCCTTCCTGCCTTTGTATGTTCTCCTTTCAAACCTGCTTGAACCCACAATGCCCACCTTGTCAAAGCCACAAAGCAATGCATGTTACTCATTGCCATAGAAAGTTTGTCCAGAAATCACATTTGCCTTCTGGTTAGTAAGACTAGCCAATCCACTATGGAGCCCGACAATCCCCTAGCTAGAAGTTCCTTGGCTCCTGTTAGTTAATTTGGGCTCCCCGCCCTCTTGCTCACAGATTTTGAATACCTTTCAAACTTATAGAAGTAATGTATCCTCTTAGTGCACCTGGTAAGATATAAAACTTCTAGTCAACCTGCTTTGCTTCTCAAGGCGCCTGACTCCTGAATGTATTCTTTTTCAAGCTACAAGTAAGGCTCTGAGCCTTCCTTGTCCCATTTATCCTTCAGTAGTCCTGATACTGTCTGACTTCTGTTGACCTTAATGTTAGTGAAAAGCATCCTTCATTCTGTGTTTAAGTGGAACACAGTAGGAAGGCATCCACAGCTCCCATCCCCTGGTTTCTTTTATTGCTCACACCTTAAGAGACAATCAAAGTGGTTTTTCGACTGGAAATAACAAGCAATTTAAAAAAAAAAACCAACATGAATGATGTGTGTTAGGGAAGGAACACTTTAGAGAGAAAACTGATATTAAGACCATCCCACAGACTAGAAGATGCATTTGTGAAAGTCATAAAAATAAGACAAGGGACAGTCATTGTAAAAGCTTGCTTTCAGTGTTTAATAAATGTCCCTTTGAGCTATCAAATCTCCACTGAGAGTGTCAGGAATGCATGCGTCTCAGGTTGGCATTCATGTTGTATCTCCAGAGCTTTCCAGAGACACCGAGTCTGCAAAGAAAGCTGCATGTGCTTACAGTGATTGCTTTCTGTCTGTGAGCTGCATAGTCAGTGTCCTGAAAGACCTGTTGTGGAGGAGATGTATCCTCTGTGAGCAGATACCTGCCTTGGGAGAATTCAGAGCATCACACATCAGCATCCTTAGAAAGAAACCTAAATACTGATCTTGACTAATGTATGTAACCCTACTCTGTATAAGATCGTGTGTGTGTGTGTGTGTGTGTGTGTGTATACAACCCATGTGTATACAACTATGCATACACACACACACACACACACACACACACACACACACACACACACACACACGCGTATGAAGGCCAGAAGACAAGCATGGGTGTTGTTCTATGGGATATGCTTTCTCCTCAACTCCTCTGTTGTGTGTCAGTTATGACCCAGTGGATAAAGTGGGAGGAAGCCTGTTATTTGAGGGAAATATAAGATGAAAGTTTTTTTTTTTAAAGACCCGCTTTAAGACCCTAGTTTCCTCATCCACAGAATGGGTGTGATAAGAGGTTTCACAACAAATAGAGACAGGAGAGAAAGCATATGTTCCTCTGATCATTATCCTCACAGTAGCTACACCTTGCCATGGCTAGCAATCCTCCACTGTAAGCCTTCTTAAATCAATCAGCATCGGAAGCTGAACTTTCTGTGTGTCTCCCTAGTATGGGAAAATAATGGCGCCCTCCTATTCACTCTTGTCAGGCTGTTCTGAGTAGACAACAAATCGTATTAAAGAGGAAGGAGAGCCCCTGCTCCTCTGGACTCCCTGAAGCTTTCAGAATACAGCATCAGTAGTGTCTGGGACCTGCCCACCTCCTTTGCCCTGGAGGGTGGGAAAAGTTCAAATTCTACTGACACAGCTTCTCCTAGATGAACCCAATCCCCTCAATTTCCACTCATAAGATGCTTGGAAAGGCATGTAGGATTCAGTTCATTTCTTGTAATGATGGCCCTACCAAGTTGGATGCCTATTCCAAAAGGAAGCTGGATTTACAAGCAAATGCAACAGTGTGAATTTGCTTAACATAATCCCAGAACCGTCTGGATATGAAAAGCCTTTAGTAATTGGCTGGGGGAATTAGTTTAAATTTGGCATAATTCCTAGCTATATGTATGCACGTTGTTATTTTTAAGCAATCTGCGTGTTTAGATGCCATCAAGCTAATTAGGAAATAGGTATTTCCACAGAACCAAGTCAAGTGTAGTTGAATGGGCAAAATAAATCCTCTTCACTAAGTTAATGTATACCTTCTGAATCCCCAAAGTTCTCAGAGTCACCTAAGGCTAACAATGCACAGATTCACTTAAGCATATTATTTCATCCCCCAGTAAAGATCAGCATATAAAACTTAATGCTTTTTTACCACTGAGGTGAGAAGATGAAAGAAATAGGGAGATAAATTAAAGATCGATGATAGAAAGACAGGTAACAGGATGACAGACATTCGATAGATGACAGACAGATACATAGTGAGAGCTGTTGAATAGACTGATAGATTTACAGATTGATGACAGATAGACTTTAGATTGATATATGATAGATGACTGATGTGTATATATGTGTATATGTATAAATATACATATATATACATATATATATATATATGTGATAGATATATAGATGATAGATATATAGATGATGGGTAAATAGATGTCAAATAGATTGATAAATGATGCTAAGTGGTTAATAGATTGATAGGTGATAGATACATTATAGATACATAGATGCTAAGGATGATTAAGACAGATTGATTATAGATAAATAGATGATAGAGATATATAGGGGATGTATAGATTATTAGTAGATAATAAAACATGTCATCAAAATGCCCATGTGCCTGAATTCTCTGAACTGCCCTGTGTCATTCTGCACCTTCCTGCTCCACTAGAAAGGAGCTTCTTGGGGGTACTGACCCTGCTGATGGAGAAGAGCAGCCCAGGCCGGTCAGAACACACGCCTGTGAAACAGAAGCGCAGCTTCCAGTAGAAGAGGTGCTCCCAGATGAAGGTGATGAGGCTGAGGGCCATAGCTGCAGCCAGCATGTAGAACACTCCTGCCATGTTGTCGATGTCCAGCTGGCTACTCATCACCTCATTCTTCTCGTTGTGGCAGATGCCCGTAAGCCACAATGTCTCCAGCTCTTCCATCTCACCTGAACAGAACACAGAAGCCACAGGCAGTGAGGACCCGAGCACACGCCTTGGAGAAGACACTTCTGAGTTAGGAACAGGTATGTGACTTACAATTGTGTGACCTTAACGTAAGTTCTTGAGCTTGGCTGGCCTTTGGCCTTCTCTCAGTTGATGAAGATAACACCTTCCTGCCACCATAATATCCAGGATTAAATTAGATGGTATTAATAGCGTGGTGATTTTGGCAGTTCCTGGGATGGTTTTGACCATAGTTGCATTCTCTCTATAATATATCCTTTGTCCTCCACACACCCAAGCCTCTATCCACCCAAGCTCATGCAGGAAAGGCATGCTGCAGCAGAAAGACTTAACTTCCTATTCCCTCACTTACTAGCTGTGTGGTACTGAAGTCACAGCTCACCTGCCTATGGAGCATGTACAGCACGAGGTCATACATCAGGGTGTTGCGGTGAGGGCCAGCTGAGTCTCAAACAATAGCTAGTGATCATCCTGAGGAAAATGCCTGGAGCAGTGTCTGGCAGATGGTGGACCTCAGATACATTAGCTTCTTCTTGCACATGTTTAGAACACCCCAAACAACTCCAAAAAATTCACCCACAAATAATGGACCTAAGATGCTAAACATTTGTTGGAAAAGTTATCTTGGCTCTGAATGGTCGCCTGCAAAGTGAACATTTTCCTCACTTCAACAGGCAACTAAAGAAACAGGTGCGCTTTTCACTGGAAATAAAAAGGAGGCGGGCCAAACATCATTTCTTCTCTGGATTTTATCCAGTGCCCATTTAGTATAAAATTCCATGATCTCAATGTCTAGTAATTACTCCAGGTGGGATCTACAGTTCACTAAGCTCTGGCATTTACTCAATGAATAAATAAGTCTTAAGAAATCTATCTCAAAGGCACTGATCATCAAAGAAGACATATATGCTAAGTGCAAATCATGACTCCAGTGTGTGTGTGTGTGTGTGTGTGTGTGTGTGTGTGTGAGAGAGAGAGAGAGAGAGAGAGAGAGAGAGAGAGAGAGAGAGAGAGGTCTGATCTGTGTAGGAGGCATCTAAAGAGAAATGAAGAAGCAGTTTTAAACATTTATGTTGACTTGCCTTTGAAGCAGGTAGTCACCAATGTAGTTTTCAAGTAGGTCTTGTTTTTTTTTTCCCAACTTTTATTAGATGTTTTCTTCATTTACATTTCAAGTGTTATCCAGAAAGTTCCCTATACCCTCCCCCCTCCCGGCCCTGTTCCCCTACCCACCCACTCCCACTTCTTGGCCCTGGCGTTCCCCTGTATTGGGGCATATAAAGTCTGCATGACCAAGGGGCCTCTCTTCCCAATGATGGCCAACTAGGCCATCCTCTTCTATATATGCAGCTAGAGACATGAGCTNAAAAAAAAAAAAAATTCA
Source organism: Mus minutoides (assembly GCA_902729485.2). Classification (NCBI taxonomy): domain Eukaryota; kingdom Metazoa; phylum Chordata; class Mammalia; order Rodentia; family Muridae; genus Mus; species Mus minutoides. Next base: position 2,248,966 of record LR749620.1, on the reverse strand, counting down.
CCTAGGGCAAGTGAGATGGCTCAGTTAGTGAGAGCGCTGGTGGCTAAGTCTGCTGACCTGAGTTCAATCCCTGGGAGCCACATGGTGTAAAGAGAGGAGAGGATCCTGCAGGTTGTCCTCTGATGTCCATGTATGTGTATTGACTTCACATGTGCTTATACAGAATTAAATATTAAAAATAAAATCTTCATCTATTATTGCTTTAAATATTAATTCCCCCATCTTTCCTTATTTTTCACTATTTATTCCTCTAACTCTTCCCAAACTTTGGCAACTACTGGTCTATGGTGTCACACAGAAATATACGTGTGGCCTTTTCAGATTGGCTTCTTTCACTAGGTAATATGCATTTGTAGCACTTCCAATATTCATTTCAGAGCTCATTTCTCTGCATTACTGAATTCCACAATCTGGTTACACTTGGTTTATCTGTTCACCTATAGATGTTGGTGTTGGTTATTCCCAAATTTGCACCATGACAAATAAAGCCTCTACAAACATTGATTAGTGGAGATTTGCCTGTGGAGATTTTTAACTCCTTTTTAGGAAACTGCCAAACTCCCTTCCAAGTCGATGGGACTGTTTCACATCCTGCCACCTTACAGCAGCTGTCAAGGTTGTCAGTGTTTGTGCAAGATGTTTGCTCTTTTCATAGGCTGATAGTACTACCTGGTCCATGTAATTAGCAGTTCCCTAAAGACCTATAATAATTCATTTTGTTCTGAAAATTTGAAGACAGAATGTTCTCAGTCTAACCTTTAGATTATTAACCTTATTTTCAACTTTTGTTTATCTCTGTGGGTTGGAGTTGGCTAATCCACGTGAAGAGCCATTCTCCAGTTTATTTATTAGTTGGTAAAGTTTCACTTTATGCTTTCATTTTTAATCTATTTAGTTTACATGAGATAGTTATTTCTTTCTTTCCTAGCTTCACCTATGATTTTCATCAGGATTTTCAAATCTCTTCTACTTTGGTGATTTCAAATCTAGAGTCAAGGGGATCATTCTCTGTTTGTTTGTTGTTGATGTCTTGAGACAGGGTTTCTCTGTGTACACTGTGTAGGTCAGGCTGGCCTTGAACAGAGATTTGCCTGCCTCTTCTTCCCAAATTCTGGGATTAAAGGTGTGGGCGACCACTGAAGAGAATCATTCTCAGGCTTCTCACTCTTCTGGTTGCTCTATCTTCATACTCACGGTAATCAGCTGTAACCTTTTAATTTACTTAGTGTTTGGTGACTTTATACATGGATACAATGTAGTTAGATCATATCTCCTCTGTTTATCCCCTTCAGCTCTTCCTGAGTGCACCCTACAATCTCCTCCAAGACTCATATTTTTTATTTTGTAATAACCCACCGAGTCCCATAACTGCTGCCACTTTATGCACAGGTACAAAATGTCACAGACTGAAGGATGCTGGCAACCTACCTTGGCAACCACACTACTGAAAACAGATTCTTCCTCCCCCATTGGCCATCAGCTGCCAGTGGCAACTCAGCTAGGGGTGGGTGGAACTCTGTGAGCCCCTTCCCTGTCCATGGTGAGTGATTACCAGCTTGGTCTTGTCCCAGCAAGCATAGCTGTTGAATTTGAGAGTATCATTGCCCTGCCATGTCCAGCAGACAGCATTTCTTAGCTATCTCTCCTGACCTCTGGCTCTTACTGTCTATCTGCTCCCTCTTCCAGCAGGTCCTCTGAGCCCGAAGGATGCAGGGTGTTACAGATGCCCACTTGGCGGTAAGTATGCCCTATCACTTTTCCAATTTCAGGTCATGCTATTAACCACTGCCTGTTGCATACCTCTCTAACGTTTGATCCTGAGCTAATCCTCTGCAAAGCTATTCTCCCTTTAAATATCATAAACTCCCCCAAGATCATGGGGTTACAGAAATACCTCTAGAGATGGTTTTAGGGTTGGCTTCTATTCCAGTACTAGGAGTTCTTACTGCACTCATTTTTGTATGGAAAAGACTGAACATGATCATTGTACCCTTTAAGTGATGTACACGTGGACTCTCCAAGTCATCCAGGTTCGGCTTCTCACTCAGCTCCAAGCAGAAAGAAAACCTCCCAGCATGATTTGCTTTCATGTACAGAGATTTCCCCAGTTTCCTTTTCATAGATAAAAATGACTCATGAAGACCATGCATATTTATGAGAGGAAAAATATTAAGAACTCTATCTCCCAGCAAGTTCGTCACCCAAGATATCAGTCCTGGTGATTCAGCATTGCAGTCAGAGTGGCAGGAAGGTGTATCTTGGCCCAAATCTTTACCTTCCAACACACTGCAGCCCTGAAGGAACGCAGTCACAGATGTCATGGAAGGCTAATGTTCTCTCCCATCCACCCAGTAGCACCATAGACTCAGCCAAATACCGCTGCCCGTCATGAGCCTGGAGACTTACATAAACGCCTCCTCTCTTTCTATAGCCACCAATGTCACTTCTTAAAAACACATCACAATGTGTGTTTGAGTGTCCCCTCCCTTGAGTTTGTGGGGACATATATAAAAATGGGTCTTTCTTCCCAGGATTCATCTAATTCCAAAAATATCTCCTCTTTAGTGTTGTCTCAAAGAGAGCCAGGTTTGTAAGTGTGTGACACTGGCAATCTGGCTAAAATAAACATGGACTGGATTCTATTTAAGATGCAAATACGAGGAATTTTTTGTCTTTACCCTTTACCTGAGCATACCACATCTTGCTATAGAATTAAACCAACTTGGTAAACCCAACCAGGATTCCAATAGGACAGTGAAATCATATTTCTCAGCATCAACTGCAGCCTGTTCAAATCATTTTCCAGTTAGATAGTTTCTACCCCGTGGCCCTCTTCCTAGTGTACTGAACTGTGGTTCAAATGCTTTCTTATCCCAGTTTTAATTTGCTTGGGTATATTATAATCTCCTCCAGGGAGATCAGGATCTATACGATCTGTGTATTTCTCATAGCCTATAGTGCATACTCAGTATCAGATTCATACTTTCTGTTTCATTTTTTTTCTTTGTATTCTCAAGCTTAAATTGGGCAGGTCTACAAAACTGTGTGGATCTTTTTGCTACTTTTTAAGCTTATAAATAGATGGAAAACAGAAAACATGGGGATCTCATAGGGAACTGGAGAGTGGGCCTTGGTAATGAGGATGCCCTGAGCTACATGGAACATCAAATATCATTTTCATAAGGACAAGCTTAGTGTCATGCATCCCATTGTTAGGGACCTCACAAAGAGGTCACAGGGTCCTCACTTTTAACTGGGGATAAACTGGACTCTCCCAGGGTCAGGTGGAAGCTTGAGCTATGGCCAGACCACAGTATCTTCTCTTTTCCTGGGAGACTAGTGGTACCCACAAAGGATCTCCCTGTTCACACCTCTAATGACAGTGACTCCTGGAACACTGTACCCACTTCAAAGGTTCTTCTTATTTGTGTCTTCTTGGGACAGAGATGCATTGCCAAGTACAGGTATCACTGTGAGACTTCCTGCTATGTAGGTGCAAGAAGTCACATACAGGTTCCCCACAAAGGGCCCTCCTAGATAGAACATTAGTGGCTGAACAATCTCCCTAGTCCACATTGAATCTTTTTATTTAACAATATTACATAAAACCTACTGTCCTGTTTTATTTTATTCATTTATTTATTTATAAGAACTAACTCATAGCCTTCATATTGATATACTGTGGCTGATCTCATCACCATTGTCATCTGCAGCTGAGAGTCAAGGCAGAGTAGTTGTAGGACTCCCATTTGCCCTCCAGTTTTGGCACCTACTAAGTGAGCATACAGGGGCATTGACTCTGTAGGAGGTTTGTTATAATTAAATGATGTTGCTTGTACACTGTTGACATGCTAATGACTTCGTGTTTCTAGGGGATAGTATTCTTCCTGCATGATGTCAGAGAAGCTAGGGAGTAGAGTGGAACATTCAAGTCTACCTGAGCCCTCCTAACGGATATATTTCTGTATATCCAGGAATGCCCAGCCCCAGTACAGACTGGGCTCTCCAGGAGACTCTGTGACATCTAAAGAGGAATCAGTTTCTTACTTGCCCTAAGAGTCCTCAACACTTCCAGGAGTACAGTGGCTTTTTAGAATCCATTTTACTCTATTCTGTAAAATCACCTCTGAACTAAAGGGATTGCTACAGGAAGGATGTTATAGCAAGCACTGTGATTGCTTTCCCTTGGCATGTCTCCCCTGAAGTCAGCTATGAAAAAAAGACCCATTTGAACCTGTACCTTTAGGCTTTGTCATCTTCCACATATAACCTTCCAGGCAGAAATCTTACATTTATTTTTTTATTGGAATCTAGACAGCATTCTTGATCCTCAGCAGAGAAGACATGAAAAGAGATAGCAGTGATAATTTT